>PVJS01015931.1:0-38186 GCA_004027185.1 Glis glis
ACTTCTAGGCATCTACCCAAAAGATCAGAAACCAAACTACCAGACTAATGCATGTGTGTCTATGTTTATAGCTGCACAATTCACAATCGCCAAACTTTGGAACCAGTCAAGGTGTCCATCAACAGGTGAATGGATTACAAAACTATGGGATATGTACACAATGGAATTTTATGCAGCCATAAAGAAGAACAAAATTACATCATTTGTAGGGAAATGGAAAGAATTAGAGAACATTATGGTAAGTGAGATTAGTCAGGCACAAAGAGTGAAAAGTTGAATGTTTGCCTTAATATGTGGAAGCTAGAGAGAAGGAGATTTAGAAGGGACTCCAGACAAAGAAGATGAAAACTTTAGATGAACAAAGAAGGTGACCTAACTGAGGGAGTTGGGAGGGGGGCTGGAGGGAAACACACTAAAGCGCATGAGGTATATCTTCAAACTTATAAAACTCAAATCACTGTGCAAAGCACTAAAGGGAGGGAATGGGGAGGGAATGGGGTGGGATTTGAGGGAGGGCTAAATGGGCAATGTGTGCATGTATGATTCTTCTAACCTGACACCTATCAAATGTATAATTACAATGCACCAGTAAATGGATATAAATTAAAAAAATTTAAAAAAATTAAAGTTAGGTCATAAATAATGAAACATGAGCTTGAATGATAGTGTATCTCAACCCCAGGCCAAAATATTCAAGATAAAAGTTTTAGAAACTTCATTATTTAGAAAATGACTATAGTTGGCTATAACAGTGACCCTAGCATCTTGCTTAGTCTGTAAAACTATACCTTAATTTGCAAGATCTCATTTATACCATGGCTTTTAAAATCTAATCTTGAAGGGCACTGTGTACTCTGGGGAAGGAGCATGTGGTGTGGCAGATATAAGGTGAAATCTATCAGCAGGAAGAAAGACGGGAACATAATTGGAAAGTTTTTGTGTTTGTTAATGCGTGTATGGGCCTCAGAAGCTTGCTACTTTGGGTCAGAAGATAGGACCTTAGCTCCATGTAGATTTCAACCAATATATCCATTTGTGGTACTAAGGATTGAACTCAGGGGCGTTCTGCCTCTGAGCTACACTCCCAGCCTTATTTTATTTTTTATTTTGAAACAGGGTCTCTCTTAAGTTACTGTGCGCTGGCCTTGAACCTGCAATCCTCCTTTCTCAGCCTCCCAAAGTACTGGGATTATAGAAGTATGCCACTGCGCCCGGCTCCAGCTGACATATACATTTAAATCGACAAAACGTCTTGTGAATGTGCACCTTTTGAACACTGAATTAAACAAGCTAAACAAGCCCCTCAAAAAGCGAACCTGACATGTGGCAAGGATATATTCATTTATGAAATAGACTCTTATTCATACAATTTTTGTACCATTGGTATCTGTAATTGATATCTGTAATTTTCACAAACATCATTTTTATCACGCTAACTGTATCTCTGTAAGACCACCAATGAGAGATAGGTATTAATGATACTGAGGGAAAACACAGCAGGGCTTTTTGGCTGCAGACAGGCATTATCACAGCCAGAAAGGACACTCTCGGCAATAGAATTTCCCACCCAGTTCATCGTTTGACACTGGGGGCTTTTAACATTAAACCATTACCCAGCTGCAGAAAATAACTGTTCAAACAACAACAAACGAGGTCAAAAAGACCACCAGATTTATTGCCAAAGTGGAAAAAAGGCATGATTTCCAAAGGCATTTTCATTAATGGAAAAGCAGATAATTCTGAGATGCCCAGCTAGTAGGGAGAAGCCCACAACTGAGCATGACTTTCCCCTGCCGAATTTTAGCCTTTATTAGACACCGAATTGTCTTAGAATCACATCTCTAGCAGGAGTGGGTTTGGTAATCCACCTGATTAATAAAGGCCTGTTCAGAAAAGCATTCTTTATTAATAATTCTTTTTTTCTTTTCGTTTGCCTCCTTTCCCATATAGAATGTGCTTCAACCTCAGTCCTGGCTGTATTTTCTCCTCTGCAGCTCACTCTGAGCCTGGAGGTGGCAGTCAAGTTTATATACTGCCAAAGCCACATTTGGGGAAAGCGGGGTATAATGTGAAAAACAAGGGCCAGGGACAGTCCTGTGGCTCAGTCCTACATGAGCCATCCCAGAGTCAGCCGAAGTGTCCTGGTGCTGCTGCTGCTGCTGCTGCTGCTTTTTTTTTTTTCTTTTGTGGTACTGGGGCTTGAAGCCAGGGCCTTCTACCTCTGGGCTGCATCCCTAGCCCTATTTAATTTTTTATTTGGGAACAGGGTCTTGCTAAGTTGTGGAGTGCCTCACTAAGTTGCCGAGGCTGGCTTTGAACCTGAGATCCTCCTGCCTCAGCCTCCCAAGTACTGGGATCACAAGTGTGCACCACCATGCCTGGCTTCTGAGTGCTTCTCATCTGACACAGGAACCCACACAAGCAGGAACATGGGACCCGCCTCACACGAGCCATTGAATCCATCCCAGCCAACAAAAACACACTGGATCCCTACAATGTGCCAGGTTCAAGAGAGTAAAACTGAAATTTTCCCTCCTCTCTCAAGGCCTTTTTTTTTTTATCAGAAGGAACAGAAAAACAGGCTAAGTTTTCTATTGAGCAATAGTAGGATTGTTTCATACATCCATTCACTAAACCAGAATGCTTGGCCATTCCATTTAAGCCACCAGGAGACACCAGCCAATAACCGGTCCCTCTCCACATTTAACACACAAGTAGCCTCAGAGTAAGAGCTCTCCCGTCCATCTTCTGAAATGGCAATAGAATGAAATCAGTCATGTCCGACTACACAGCTGTTGGCTGCTGTAACAGTTGAGGCCACTTTTTCTCCCTGGGCCTGGTAGACTTATGATTATAAATAGCTTCCTTTGTAATATGTTGTGGTAAGTCCAGAGGGAAGATACCAGGAGACTTGGGGACTATCCTGCTTGGATGGAACACTGAGAAAATGACCAAGTTATTGTCTTCATTTTACCCATTAAGGAAATAAGATATGACCAAAAACATTGGAACATACAGGCCAGAATGAAAAAAAGCCTGGTAGTTAAAAATAGGAGGCAGACAGTTCATAAACACTAGCTGCTGTTTTAAGCATCTTCACCAAGATATCATAAACATCAGGAAACAGATATAAAAAAGTATTCTGAATTCCTAAAAGTAAAAATAGTATATATTTGTAGACTATTATCAATATTATAGTCAAGTTTATTATTAGCACATCCTGATGGACACTGAAGTGCTGGTCGCTGGCTTTACTGTTCTGATCCATGGTTATGGGTCATTTATGGATAGGGAACCCAGGACTCTAGGAGATGGTGGGATGGGAAGGGGAAAAGGGAGGGGGAAGGATGACCTACACTCACTGGTCAGCAGTCACCAGCCGACACAGTAAATACCTACATGACTCAGAAGTTATAAGAACTGCAAGGATTCCCAAACCCTGTGCCCTGGGCCTCCTTTATGAATGAAAATTCTACTTTGTTTTGGTAATCAAAGTGTTAGGTAGCTAGATTAGAGATGAGCAGGGCAGGGAAAGAAATGGGACAGGATTTGACCAGACCTGTGAGAAGAAATAAGGAGCTACAACTGCTGTTTTAAAGACCCCCACCCCCCTTCATCCCTCCAGAGTTTCACTTAGACTCCAGAGAGAAAATTTCCAACAGGGCAAGCAGTACAGATTTGATGTGGTGGGGGGGGGGAAGAGATAGGGACCTCCCCAAATGCATATGCACTAGGGGAAAAGGTTTCTAGAATGAATAAAGCTTGCCACGTGGCCATTTTCCACTCCCAGAAATTGACAGCTTTACACCTCTGGAATGTAACCTCTTTGTGTGTGTGTGTGTGTGTGTGTGTGTGTGTGTTACTGAGGATTGAACCCAGGGGCATTCTGTCTCTGAGCTACACCCCCAATTCTATTTATTTTTATTTTGAAACACGTTCTCGCTAGGTTAGTCCCATGCCATTTCTCACCCAGGAAGCAGCCCTTCCAGGACTCTCTCTCATAACCCTACACTTTCCCTGGAATGTACCACCCTTTTCGAGCCTTCTTTTATTACTGTGTCCCAAAATCCCTAAATAAATCTCTAATATTCCCTATTGGTGCTTTCTGTTTGAAATTGTTCTCTCAGGGAGCAAGGAACTGAGGAAGAGAGATTACCACCCTATAATATTAATTTCTAGTGAAATTATCACCTGGTAACAAAAGCTGCTAAAATCCTTGAAATGCCCTTCAATTGTGAGCCATTCCACACAAAATGATTGAATAGTATACTGAACTAAGCTCCAAACACGGTGATTGAAACCATGGTAGGAAAGGCCACCTTTAGGGTTGCACTGAAATCCCATACAACCGTTGGAAAGAAACCAAGAAGGAAGAAAAGAAAACTTTCTGCATCTGTCTAGACTTCATCTCCCCAGAACTAAACCTCATCTCCCAGGGCGATTGCAGGAGGGTGATAATTAGGATTAGCTACAAGGTGGCCATCTGCCAACTCTATCTCATAATCAGCCTTCATGTACTCCCGTCTCTCTCAAGCCACCATCACTGTTTTCAGCAGCTGAAAATAATGAGGCAAGAGACGGAGAAACTAGTTAGCAGACCATATTAGATTCAGCTGCTCCCCTTCAGGAGGCTCAATTGCAAATTCAGAGTGATCATTGGTGAGCAAGAGACAAGTGATTTTTAAACTGTCAGCAAATCAATCTCTCTGGCTAAACACTAATGACACCTCTGTAGGTAGTGACATTTAGAATGAAAAGTAAGTTTTCCCATCCGCTACTATGGGAAAGAGCCATTCATGATGCAACTCAGATAAGGGCCTGCAAGGGAAATATTATGACTTGTGTGTGTGTGTGTGTGTGTGTGTGTGTGTGTGTGGTACTGGGGATGGAACACAGGGGCATTCTGCCTCTGAGATATACTCCCAGTCCTATTTTATTCTTTATTTTGAAACATGGTCTAAGTTGCAGAGGGCCTCACAAGTTGCTGAGGCTGGCCGCAAACCTGTGATCCTCCTGTCTCAGCCTCCCAAGTACTGGGATTATAAGTGTGCGCCACCACACATGGCTAATATTATGGCTTTGAAAATGTTTTTCAATTGGACTATTTGCTCTAGTATAGGTTAGCTCAGTATTTCCTAAAGTATGATGACCATCTCATTTGTACTAAGAATAGGTAGTACAAGGATGAAATTTTATAGAATGGTTATATATTAATTTAATATTTTTGAAAAAAGTATAATTCTACATTAAGCTCATAATGTCCCAAGTATTATTTGTTAGGATGAGGCCACAACAAAAAAGTAAGTTGATTCAGAGAAAAATATTAAGCATGTGCACATATGTCTCTATCACTCTGAACTTCATCATGATGTATGATTACAATGCACCAGTAAGAAAAGAAAAGAGACATAGGATTGCAGGTTCGAGGCCCACCTCAGCAAGTTAGTGAAAAAAAAAAGAAAAAAAGAAAGAAAAATATTAAGCAAATAACAGCATAGGTCCTCATGGATATAGCAACAACATAAGTTGGCATGTCAGTGACTCAGAATGAAAAACACCTTTTTAGCCTGTAGGCCAAAGACCTCTATGATTACCAAAAGAAAGAGTCTTTCATCCCACTTCAGTTAGGCTGACAAAGTGGCTGAACTTACCCCTTTAGATTCATTAAGATTACCTGACAAGAAGTTTCTCATTTCATGAGCTGTTTTAGAAGAGCAGACAAAAACACAGATAGCTTGATTCTTATGATCATGTTCAGACAGGAGACAAAGGATCAGTGGATAATAACACAGTTTCATGGCAGCAGGTCAACAAGAAAGGTCAAAAAGTATCCCATGTTGTAGAGAGCACTTTCAGATCTAGGGCGCTCCTAACAAAATATATACTGCTCCTTATATAATAGATGCTTAATAAGCACCTATATAATATGTTTTGCCTGAATAAATAACTACTCATATCCTAATTTCATGAGTATTGAAAAATAATATCAGCAAAACTTCACATCTAGTTGCAAAGACACTGTAACTCTGGAAATGACACCTACCTTGGGCACAGTCTTCACATGGAACAGTATATTTTGGAAGGAGTGTCCATCATTGGCCTGCAAGACTGCAACATCAGATGTGCTATCTGAGCCATCGTGAGCATAGAGAAGAAGGCCCCTGGAGAGTTCATCCAGCCGGAAATGATAGATAGGGGCTGGAGGGGACTGCAGTGTCCGAAGCAATTGGCCATGGAGCGGAGGATCAAGCACTTCAACGACCACATCCTGTGGATTGTCATCATCCCGGATGTCAAGCAGCTGGGTGGTGATGGTCCCTCGCTCTCCTCTGCTAATGTGGAGAACCTCATTTCTCAGCACATAGGGGGCCTGCAGAGTTGAAGGTGGGAGGGGGACAATCATTTAATAGAGAAAGAGGACAATCCAGTGGACTAGAAACCAGTGTGGCAACCTGGTTGATACTTCTATGCCTTTTAAGAAACCCTAGGTGCTCCATCAAAGCGCCAACTTATTCCATGGTGAAAGCATGTATCAGAGGTACGGTTGTCAGAGTCATCAGTAATTGTGGTTACTTCACACCTCTGGGTTCTAGAGGTTGATTCTCAAGCCACTTCAAGTCCACAGTCTTGATGGAGGCAATTAACAAGATCTGTTTGCTTCTAAATTTCCAATTTCTCTGCCATCTTGATTTACACTACAGCCCTGCCTTGTGAGTGAGATCAGCTCAGTATCAGGAAACGCAGTCAGTTGTCTGCCTCCAAGAAAGACTAACAAGAGTTGCAGAATTTTGGGACTTGCATTTGGCAGTTAAGCACTTCATTCCAGGCCACACTGCAACACGCTGACTCAGAGAAAGATACTTCTGTATTCTGAATTTATGCTATTTCTGGTCCCTCCCAGTATTTTCTTCAAGTTTTCTCATCCAAATTTTGACAGAATACCACTCCAATTCATCTTAGAAAGCCTGACAGGATCATGCCTTGGATGAGTAAGGCAACCATCTGGTTAATTCTAATGACACTGCTAATATACAAAATTTAATGTTTTTATTGGGATTGTCAGTCCCCCCCCATGAAGTTGAGTAAGAAGATAAAATGTTCTTTCATAAAGATAAAAGTTAATGAACCACTACAGAAAAAGAAAAACCACAAAAACCTCACACATGTGCACATACACAAAACTAAGTCAAAACTAAGTCAGAAGCCAAAGAAAACATTTTCTTAGTTTTTTATATTGTTTGAAGTTGAACCATCTAGGACTTTTCTCAACCAACTGCCTTCTTTGATCCAAATCGCTCTCTTTTAACTGTTCAAGCACCTTCCTGGCCTCCTGGAAATTAAAATCTCCATTAAAGTAATGTCTAACTAATGCATCATTATAATGGTTACAGAGTGGGAAATTAGATGGAAGCTACTCCTCAGAATTCCTAAGTGAGAATTTTAGAGCTGTGAATCTATGCAGGGGAAAGAATGGCCCCTCAGGTTCTGAAAGAGGAAAGGTCCAAGGTCATAATCCAGAAATGGGAAAGACTAAATTAATTTGCATGAGGAAAATCTCAGGGAGGCTTCAAGACTATCTTGAAATATAATGGAACAAAATAAGCAAAAATAAGGTATGAAAATAAGTTAAAATTCCTTTCTAAAATTCCACTTTTAGATTTTTTTTAGAAATTGGGAATGGGGGGGCTAATTGAATAATGTGTGCATGTATACTTCTACCACCCTGAAATCCATCAAGATGTATGATTACAATGTACCAATAAAAATAAATAATAAATAAATAAATAAATAAATAAATTAAAAAAAACATTTATACTATCAAAAAAATGAGGAATTTTACCTGCCAATATATACCCTCGATCTTTCATTGGAGTAATTATATTAGCCCAAATAAAAAGGTGAAAACAAAATATTTGAGTTTAAGTACTAAGCAACATCTAAGCTAATAAGTCTTAAGATTAGGCGTGCCTGGGAGTGGTGGCACTAGCCTGTAATCCCAGTACTTGGGAGGCTGGGACAGAAGGAATGCAGGTTTGAGTCCAGCATCAGCAACTTAGCAAGACCCTGTTCCCTGTTTCAAAATAAAAAGTAAAATAGGGATGGGGATGTAGCTGGAAGGTAGAATGACCCTGTTCAATCCCCAATACCCCCCAAAATTCTACATTTAATTTAGGATCAATTTCTAATCACTCCAAGTCATCCCAGATGTGACAGTATCATTAAGAGTTGAGTGGTGTCATTAATGCCATTTGGCAGCTGCTTCTGGTTCAAGTCTGTGGTTCAATGGTCTTTTCATTTTTGGACCAAAAAGATAAAAATATCGGTTAAAAACAATAATCTGGTGT
The DNA here is from genome assembly GCA_004027185.1 of Glis glis. NCBI lineage: Eukaryota > Metazoa > Chordata > Mammalia > Rodentia > Gliridae > Glis > Glis glis. The sequence continues at coordinate 8,346 of PVJS01015931.1, forward strand.
CCTTCCATGAATCATGACTCGTGCAATCCTGAGGTCTGGATAGTTGTCTTTGTTTCCCAGGATGAGGTCCCACTCTCTTGCTGTTCATTATTTACATCTCCCTATTGTTTTGGCACATTTCAGCTGTTTAATTCCTCAAACCCGGTTCTCAGTGTTTCTACCACTGTATGTATCCTGGACATGTAAGTCTAACTCAACCGAGATGCGTGATGGGAGATGAGTGTGAAGGGCCATTCCACTGAGTTTTATAGCATCTACCATGATTTCCCCAGCTCTGATTGGCTGTTGATGCCTTATTTAGTAGATCTTTAATAAGATCCTTCAACCACTGCAAATCCCATACCCTTGAGAGAGAAATATTTAGATGAAACGAACTTATTTACCTAAGAATAAGGAAAATCTAACAACTAGAGCAGCTTTAAATTATTCTTCAGGACTAGTATCAGATTCAGTATAGTAAAGTAAAGAACCAAAAGATAATGGTTTGGAACACTAGACTCTGAAGCCACATCTACTAGGCACAAATCTTGACTATTCATTAACTTTATCACCATAGACAAGTGACTTAACCTCCTTGTGCCTTAGTTTCCTCATTTATAAATTGGGGATAATAATATTTTAGACGGTTGGCATGAGGATCCACTGAGTAATGTATGTGAAACACTAAGTAGAGAACTGTAGAAGCTAGTAATTGCTAATGCTGGTGTTGTTATTTACAAAAGTACTAAAAATTACTTCAGTGGAATCTCATGATAAAACTAAGACAAGATTAATTTAGGTTAATCATTTTTGCTAAAACTGCAATAAGCCTTAATATGTTCTTGAAAGTTAATAGACATGTAAAATTGTTAATGGCTTGGCATTTTTATTACCTGTGTTGAAAATGCTTGTATGTTGATCAGCTGCGGTTCAGAGAAGAATTGCTGGTCACTAATTTTCAAGGAAAAGTAACCTTTCCTAAAGAAGTCCCCAAGAAAGAAATGAGAAAATACAATAATTGAATTAGTCTGTAGAAAGATAAGGATTAACAATATTTTCAGGCTATGTGTATATAAAATTTTGGATCAAACCACTCTACTAATGTAATATTCACACTGTAAATAGAAATTATCAAAGATGAACATAGTAAGATACAGGTGAAAATACTGTATGTTCTTATGTCTCATTATAACACAATATTAATATAACTTTTGCTTCCTATTTTTCTAAACTGAATATATAAGTGGATAAAAAAATCAGTTGTCAGGCCAAAACAGAAATTGCAGAATGGAAAGAGATCTTTTATGGTCTCTGACCAGCTTTCAATGATCCCCTCTTCCTAGCTAACCTTCCCTGAAATCCCTCCCCGATCCATGTGAGTGGGCCCCCAATAACAATGTTTGCAATGGTTGTGTTACACGACTCAATCTTTCTCTCCCCGCCCTGCCCTATACACATTTACTGTGGACAAGACTAAAGAAAAATGGCTGATCTTTCCCTGGAAATGAGAGGCATCAGTCAGTCTGACCATTTGACAATGGAGCAATCATAGATTCATACTGATGAGAATGTGAAGCAAGCTTGTCTGTAGGAGAGAGGTGAATGAAGTCTATGAGCAAAGAGACACAGGGACTCTCAAGAGAACAGCTGAGTCCTGCTTCCCATTCCAGGTTCTAGCTTCTGAACTTGCCCTGGGGCACAAGTGCTCTTAAGGTTATTTGAGACCCGAGCCACATCTGCAAAATTATAACATGCCTGACTGTTTTGCTTAATCTAGTTCGAGTTGATTGGCATTATTTGCAACCAAACTGTGCAATTAATAATAAAAGAAGGCTCACTCTTTGCTTTGAATTGCCTTCCTTTAAAAGAGTGTTGGTCTGCATATTCGGCATGGTAGTGCACACCTGTAATCCCAGTACTTGGGAGGCTAAGACTGGAGGATCACAGTTTAAAGTCAGCTTCAGCAACTTAGTGAAGTGCTCAGCAACTTAGCAAGACTCTGTTTCCAAATTAAAAAATAGGGCTGGGGATGTAGCTCAGAGGTAGAATCCTCCTGGCTTCATACACACACACACACACACACACACACACACACAAAGCATTGTTCCAGCAGCTTCAGAGACTGTTAGAAGGGAAGGGAAGAGTTGTTCCCCTTTAAAGCCAAACCAGGCACAGAACTCGCTGCTGGCTCGTAAGATGTGTGATTTGCATTATGGGAGCTTTTGAATTCTAGTCTACTACAGGGACCATTGTTTTAAAGTTCTTTCAAAAACTATTCTTGGAACTAACTATACCTGAAAGAATGTGAATGGATCTCAAAAGCATTACAGCAAATACCAGAAACAAAAGAGTACGTACTGTTCATGGGACATTTTAGGAAGGACAAAACTATAGGGCTACAAAACCAGATCAGTGGTTGCCAGGGGCAGCGAGAAAGGGAGTAACTATAAAAAGGAGATTTTTGTGGGGTGATGGAACTGTTTTATATCTTGACTGTGACTGTGGTAATAAGACATTTGTTAATACTCACAGAAGAGTATGCTTTAAAATAGGGATTTTTATTGAATGCAAATTATAGCTCAATAAATCTTATTTTTTTTTTAAATATTGTCTTCCCTTTCTTCCATCCTCCCCTTCATTTTGTGGCCAGTTTCAATCCTGACTCTCTCTACTCCCACCTCCAAGTTCCAAGAGCACGCAATCCACAGAAACAACAGGGCGAACAAAGAAGGGAAGATGGGTTTTGGAGGCACTAGGTGCTTAGCACCTCAGCAGTGCCTGCTGATCATAGTCACTCTGACCACATTTACAGGTTGTCATTTACTCCACAGGAGCATTCTAATCCCAAAGGAACCCAATCCTAAAGAATTCCAGTCTTGCAGAATCAAGGTTAGCCCATAATCCCAGTGACTCGAGAGGCTGAGGCAGGAGGATCACAAGTTCAAGACCAGTCTGGGCAACTTAGGAAGACTCTGTCTCAAAATAAAACAATAAAAAAAGGACTGAGGGTGTAGCTCAGTAGTAGAGCACCCCTGGGTTCAATCCCCAGTACTGCAAAAAGAAAAAGAATCAAAGTCAATGTTTTCATGGAACAAAACTGGAATTTATGTCAGGTTGCCCCCCCTTTTTTTTGGCTGTACTGGGAATTGAACCCAGGGGCATTCTACCTTTGGGCTATACCCCTGGCCCTATTTTTTATTCTTTATTTTGAAACAGGGTCTCACTAAGTTGCGGAGGGCCTCACCAAGTAGCTGAAGCTGGCCGCAAACCCGGATCCTCCTGTCTCAGCCTCCCAAGTACTGGGATTACAAGCGTGCACCACCACGCCCGGCTTCCCCTTTTGTTTTTGTATTATTTAGAGACAAACAATTTTACTTTTCATGAGTTTCTTCCATCCTTTTTACTATTTCTCAGTTACTTCTTTTGTTGGAATTCTTACGTAAAGAAAATTCAGTATTAAAGTAGCGCAACCCCCGCCCCCAAAAGCACTCCAAGCATTCACTGGTTAGGGATACAAAGCTAAGATTGTGCAAGAAAAATGGTGGTGTGTGGCTAAAGGCATTAAGTCGATAAGAGGGTTAAGGGTTAATACTGGTTGTCTATAGTGCTGTCTACTTTTCACACGTGATTCCAAGGCAAATGACTTCAGGTATAGAGCTGTTGTATGTGTGTGTGTGTGTGTGTGTGTGTGAGAGAGAGAGAGAGAGAGAGAGAGAGAGAGAGAGGCAGATACTTAAGAACTATACGTGCAGCAAAATTGAATGCAAGAGCTGCAGCAGGAATTTGAAAAGTGACTCTGGCATGAGACACTGGAGTGTTAAGCTCTCTCTCTGTAGCAGCGCATTCTTCTCTGTACAGTGATTTTAGCCCCTTAAGAATGGAAGCATGTCTATTGTCATTAGGGCACTAGAAATCATTGTGGCTAAAGGCATGGGTCGTGGAATCAGAGAGCGTTAAGTTGGAGTCTCAGCTCTGCACTCACAGATTGTGAGGTCTTAACAAGATTACTCATGCTCTCCAGGCATCAGTTTCCTTATCTGTGGACTGAGAACACGATATACATAATTCATGTAAAGTGCTTAATGCAATGCCCAACTCAAAGTTAGCACTCAGTAACCGATAATCACTCTCTTCCCCTTCCCTTTCCCTTTCTCCTTCCTTCCTTCCTTCCTTCCTTCCTTCCTTCCTTCCTTCCTTCCTTCCTTCCTTTTTCTTTCTTTCTTTCTTTCTTTCTTTCTTTCTTTCTTTCTTTCTTTCCTCTCTCTCTCTCTCTCTCTCTCTCTCTCTCTCTCTTTCCCTTTCCTCCACCTCCTCCTCCTCCTGCCCTAGGGATTGAACCCAGGGGCATTCTACCTCTGAGCTATACCCCCAGCCCCTTTTTTTAAAATATTGAAACAGGGTCTCACTAAGTTGCTGAAGGGTTTATTCTTAAAATATGATCTTCTGAGGTTAGTGGCATCCATCAGCTCTGAACTAAAATAGAGACTGTACCATCTATTTTTCTCCCTATTTTTAGCCTGAACCACTAAATAAAAAAATAATATGTAAAAAACAAAAATAATAAAAGAAAATTCTCAAGTTTAGTGTTGACGGTAAAAATAGTCACTGTGTTCTTATCCCTGTTCCATGGGTCTAAGTCCTTGTTTACACATGGTGAATTATGTGCACTAATGAAGCGGAGTAGGGTAAAGGAGAATCTAAGAGGCTAATCTTTGGGATACATTCTCTGATTTCTGCTTAGTAGATTTACTCTGCTAATTAGAGGGCTATATTTGCTTGGGTTAGTGTTCACATTCAATTATATTCCTGAAGCATATGTCAGCTGGGGTGGGGAAGATAGTCAGAAGTGTGTGAAGCATGGAGGGAAACAGGATCAGGCTTAGAAAATACCCACAATTAATCTCATAATGTGGATAACAAAAAGTCAACTGTGACTCCAAGTCTTCTTCCAACTCTGAAATTCTAGGGACCACAGAGCACTGTGAAAAGCACATGCTCCAATCTTTATCTGCCCCTACTCCCTGTGCATTATCCTTCCATGAAGGAAGCAGCTCTGGCATCTGGCTATATAACCAGTTTTGTTTCTGTTGGGCCAAAAAAACTGGGTAATTATACTAGGAATTTTCCTGTCACATCAGAGAATTACCCATAATTATGTGATAAAATGAAAATGCCTCAAACAGAAGCACACTCTCTGAACAATTACAGGGAAATGATGACAGGCAGCTGAAGCGCTTGTGGACTATCGATCTTCCCCCAGACGAGAAGGATAGCTATTAAGAAAGAGAGGCTGGGGCGGGGTGGCAGAGCAATGATGGAAAAGAGGCAGGAAAAAAACAGTGCCGTCTTACCTGAGTTTTTCCTTGCTATGCACAAAACGCACTTTCTTCTCGTTCACATCTTTCCAGCTAAAATGGCCAGCCTTGTCCAGCTGAGTCTCTTTTCCATTTCTAGAGAGCACCAGCTGACCATTGGTGGGAGTGCTCACAACATGGAACAGGAGGTCTTCCACTCTGCCATCCTGGTGTTGGACGTTCAGGAGGGAAAAATCCAGTGGCCTCATTGAACCAATTGCAAGGGTCAAGGAACCATTCACATGAAGACTGGGGGTGTGGATTTTGCCTGGAAAATATATGGATTTAAAGGTCAGGCTTGCCACATTCACTAATTAGGTATTTTTTTTTTGTGGTACTGGGAATGGAACCCAGGGACATTCTACCTCCGAACTACACCCCCAGTCCCATTTTTTTTATTTTTTATTTTGAAACAGGGTCTCACTAAGTTGCGGAGGGCCTCACTAAGTAGCTGAGGCTGGCCGTGAACCTGGATCCTCCGGTCTCAGCCTCCCAAGTACTGGGATTACAAGTGTGCGCCACCATGCCTGGCTGATCTTATTTTTAAGGACATACGTTTACAATGTTAATTCAGAGCTGCACAGAGATTTTAGGCTATTCTGTAACATACACATTCTTCTATCCCACTGGTTGTTACCCTGTATGCACATGAGAATAATATAGGACTTTAACAGAAGAGTTAAACTACAAAATGGTTAGAAGTTAAGCTGGGTGCATATGCCTATAATCCCAGCTACTGAGGAGGCGGACAAAGGAAGATCACAAGTCTGAGGTCAGCCTGGACAACATGGTGAGACCCTGTCTCAAAAAGAAAAGTTATTAGTAGACAATATAGGAATAGATATTTTGTGATTTTTAATTAAGCATTGCTTTCTTAGATATAGCATAGAAAGGACAAGTGACAAAAGAAAAAATCGTTAAGTTCGACATCATCAAAATTAAAAACGTTTGTGCTTCAAAAGACACCAAAATGAAAAGACAACCCACAGAATGGGAGAAAATGGTTGCAAACTGTACATCTGAAAAAGCACTTGTATCCAGAATATGTAAAGGATTCCTATGAAAGATAAATAATCCAATTTCAAAAACGGACAAAAATTTGAATAGGCATTTCTCCAAAGAAGATATGCAAAAGGCCTATAAACAAATGAATAGTTCATGATATTCATCATCAGGGTAATGTACACCAAAACTACAATTAGCACTTCACGTCCACTAGGAAAGATAATAAAAGGTACTGGAGAGGATGTGGAGAAATTGGAACCCTCAGATATTGCAGTCGGAAGTATAAAATGGTGCAGTCACATGGAAATATAGTTGAGCAGCCCCTCAATTATAGTTACCATATACTTGGGAGGCTGAGACAGGAGTATCACAGGTTCATGGCCAGCCTCAGCTACTTAGTGGGGCCCTCTGCAACACAGTGAGACCCTGTTTCAAAATAAAAACTAGGGCTGGGGGTATATCTCAGAGGTAGAATGCTCCTGGGTTCAATCCCCAGCAGTGCAAAATAAATAAATAATAAATGAATAAATAAATAAATAAATAGTTACCATACAACCCAACAATTCTACTCCTACCTATAGACCCAGAAAAACTGAAAACATATGCCCATTCAAAGACTTGTACATGAATGTTCATAGCAACATTACTCATAACAGCCTAAAAGTGGAAGCAATGCAAATATCCATCATTTGACGAATAGATAAATAAAGGCTAGGTATGTGGCTCAGTGGTAAAGTGCTTGTCTAAGTGCATCAAGCCCTGGGTTTGATACCTAGTGCTGAAGAGAAAAGTGGAAAGATAAGCAAAATGTTATATATTCATACAATGTAATACTGACAAGGAAAGGAATGGCATGCTGATATATCCTACAACATGGATGAACATTGAAATTATTCTGCTAAGGAAGAGAAGCCAGACAGAAGGGATTACATGTTCTGTGATTATGTTTATGTAAAATATCTAGGATAAGCAAATCCATAGATTAGAAAGTAGATTAATGGCTGCAAGGGCTGGAGTGAAGGGGAAACGAGTAGAGACTGCTAGTGGTTATGGGGTTTCTTTTTATGGTGATCAAAATGTTCTGAAATTAGATATTGGTGGTAGTTATACAGCTTTGTGACTATACTAAAAACCACTGGGTTATATACTTCAAAGAGTAGATTTTATGGCCTGTGAATTATATCTCAATAACACTAATAAAGAATCATATAAGGATCTTTAAAAACAATACTGACATTTGGGTTCTATTGCCAGAGATTCTGACTTTGATGTTCTGGGATGGACCTCATTAATTTTACAAACTCCCCAGGTTATCCTAATGGGCTGGCAGGTTCGAGAAAGTATCAGTCTTATCCTGATACACCAGTCACATCAGAGTCATGGAGGGCAAGAAAAGAGGAGGTTATCTGATACTGTTTCCTAGACTAGTACCAGTTAATCTACAATGAAGCAGGGTTATCAGTGGCTTACATTCAGAATTCCTTTAAAATATATACACTTTGTTTAAGAATTTTACAATCTTTGTGTGTATGAGACATCTGACAGATTATTTAGGATTTTTTCCTGTGATGTAGAATTCCTCTCTCTACTGCAATGTGTTTTGCAGAGGTCTTTAACTGGCTGTGTTCCTTTTTACAACTAGGTCAGACAGGTGAGTTTGAGAAGGCCAAGTTCATGAGGACAACTTCTGCCACAAGATTACTCTTATGAAAGTGGAATTCATTTTCACAAGTTGACTTGTATTATGTTCCAAGAGTAGTAAACTGACTCTCAAGTACTTGGGGTTTCCAGAAAGATCCTAATAAAATAAGTCAAAGATATATTTTTCTTTTGAAAAGTCTCAGTATCTTTAGAGGCCAGAAATATAGAGTCCGAAGATGTGATTGACTACGGATGTTATGAAATGCCTCATGTTATTGCTGAACAATACTCAAGAGTCAAGGAACACTTGGCCATAATGAAACTCCCAAGCTTTGTCCACCTATAAAACGTTTGGGGTTCAAACTTAGGACTAAATGTAAATTTGCTTCTCTTTGTCGTTTAAGGTAAAGTGTCTATTAGTGCACTGGGAGAAACTAGCTCCATTCCTTTAACAAGTTAACCCACTCATAACGGCAGATTGGTTTCCAATCCATCCACTTCACACAAGGAAACCTAATGGAGCAGTCTCTTCACCCTATTCACTATTTATTTATAATTTATCTCCACAGTGTGCAAAAAAGATACACCATTGCACCTTGGCAAAATTAGCACTACAAGCTTTATATGAACACAAATAAATACATTATATATGTAAATAGGCATGTAATTTTCTATAACATGGCTGCAGTTCAGGATCACAGCTAAGTTTATGCCAAATTTCTTATCTTGTATTTTTTTACTTTAAAAGCACAGATTGCTTCTTTTTTCCTTCCAAAGATCATAGAAATTGAGTTTTCCTAATGGGAATGCTGCACTTTCTATCACATGAGTCAATTATATCTGTAAACTCAGGCTTCACACAGAAAAAGTACTGGCAAATTCACCAAAAGAGAAGCTCTTACCAGCACATGTTTCATTAGAGGAGTGGGCAGAGAAGCCAGGAACACAGTTGGACACACAGAGGCCATTCTTCAGAAAGAACCCATGGTCACAGAGGTGACACCGGTCCCTGTGGCTACACTGCAGGCACCCCTGAGAGCAGGCTACCAAAGAGAGGACACAATAAATGAGACACAACCAAGACACAGACACCCAGCTAGGACCCCGCCCAGCTAGAGAAATAAAGGGACTGCAACCAGAAAAGTCAGAGCACAAGCCACAAATGACCCCCAACCGCAACCAGAGAGCATTCTAGCAATCTCCCTGTAGACAGTCTGCTCCCAAAGGCAGATTCATTTCATAGAAAGCTGACATACCCTCAGAGGGAACTGAACAGAGAGGCACACTCCCCACTTCATACAATGCCATCTAAAGACCACTGGACGTGGATGTACTGTTTAAAAAGTTATCCACATTGACTTGTAAAAAAGGACATCAGTAGTGATTAAGAGCATAGGTTCTTTATGGGTTCCATTCCTTTTCTAGCACTTCCCAGCTGTGACGTTGGACAAGTTCCTTTAAGACTCGGTGCTGCTATTTCCTGATCTTAAAAAGGAGGCTAGTAATAACACCTAATGCAAATAAGAGTTGGGAGGATCACACATGCTATGAAGTGACCAGAACAGCATTAGGCACATAGAAAGGAAGGGTTTGCTTGTTCCACGATTGCCACTGCTAATTGCTCTTGTTATTGCTATTAGGAGCAGCAGTAGTATTTATTTATTTATTTACTTATTTATTTATTTATTTTTGGTGTTGGGGATTGAACCCAGGGGTGTTCTCCCTCTGAGCTACAACCCCCCTTTTGAAAAATTCTGAAACAGGGTCTCAATAAATTGCTATTTCAGACTCCCAAGTACAGGGATTACAGGCATGTGCCACAGGGCCCAGCTAGTGGTATTTTAAATGCATGAGAAAAGTCAGCTATTTAAAGAACCATGGGATTATTTGAGGGGAGTCAAGTTAATAATCTTTCAAAAAAGACTATTGATTGCTTACTACCTAATTTTTCTGATTCTTTAGTTGGGATTTTGTAACAGAGAAGCTGCACAGCGTAAAGGGTCTTGGATGGAAATCAGAAAACGTGGGTTTAATATCTGAATGCATGTTGCCTTGAACAACAGTTCTAAGTCTCTGTCTCTTTTTTCACTGTAAAACAGAATTCATAGTATCTGCCATACTTTATCAAATCATTGTGAATATTAAATGAGATGATGCAGATGAAGAAAATTTGGTGAAACATAAAATGCGGTGCTTGGCTACTGCACTGTTATTAAGTGGCAGGCATTCTTTCAAGTGGGGTTCACAGTACCAACTTTTGATAGAAATGATGAGAATGAGCAGGAAATTTTCTCAGATGATCCAGTGGACAAGGAGATTAAGACTTTGGATTTAACTTTAGTTTAATAATAAAACCTCCAGTGTGTCTCACTAAATTATTCCCCAGAATCCTATTCTTCAAGGATATAATGCCAATATCAGGGTTACGGATGATTTAGTCTACACACTGAAAATTCTATGTCCATATCAATATGGTTGATCCACTCTTAATGGATACCTCACTGCAGTTCAATATAAACTTTACATTCCATAAAATATTGGCTTCGTTTCCATAAAGACCTTTAGGGACAATATTGATTTGTGCAAGAGAATTATTGGGCTGCACTCCTGTATCCTATTTAACCAGCTTTTGGCAGATGTGCATGGGAAGACATCAATTACTTAGCCAAGTTCCCTGGGTTTCATTCTGCTTCTAATGCAGATGCTCTGGGTTACCTGAGACTCGGCACACATGACTCACTTACTGCCCTTACTTCTTCCCAGAGTACTCAGGACAAACTCAAGTTACCTGTGCATTTGTGCTTTGCATGATCTGCAAAATACCCCTTCCCACATTCCTGGACACACTGTGCTTCCAAGAGGAGAAATGGCCCTTCACAGCGGGTGCATTCATGGGGACCTTGACACTGGAGACAGTGGCTGTCACAGCCTGAAAGACAAAAGCCAAGTCAACAGGAATGTGTGTAGCTTTCCAAGAGGGCTCTGGGCCCTTGTGGGGAGGCAGCATTTGATGTTAAGCAGCAATACAATCTTGTGTGCTGGGCAAAGCACCCAGCAGGAGTCAGGAATCAGGGCTCCTATTGTGGCTCCTATACTTACCAGTTGGAGGACTTGGGAATAGTCACTCCACCTCTATCAGCCTCAGTGTTCTCCTCTATAGAAAGAGAGTGGAAATACTGTTCCACACACGCCACCAGGTAAAGCCAAATGGAATAATGGACTCTAGAGTGATTGACAGATACTAGTGATTATTATTATTAAACTAGCCCTTGGCTTTCAGTACTGTTTTACTTAAGTGTTGATCTTTGCTGACACATCCAGTCAATTATCAGCCTGCCAGAAATGCTCCCAAGAATGCACTTTGTACACTTTCAGTAGGAATTCCAGGGTCTGAGGATGCTGGGGTGTTAAGTTGAGGCTAAAGAAGGTCCTGCGCAGCCGGGCGTGGTGGCTCACGCTTGTAATCCCAGTAGTTTGGGAGGCGGAGACTGGAGGATCCTGGTTCGTGGCCAACCTCAGCTCGCTCTCTCTCTCTCTCTCTCTCTCTCCCTCTCTCCCTCCCTCCCTTTCTCTCTCTCTCTCTCTCTCTCTCTCTCTCTCTACTTAGTGAGGCCCTCCGCAACTTTGTGAGACCTGGTTTCAAAATAAAGTATAAAAAATAGGGCCGGGGGTGTAGCGTGGAGGTAGAAAGCCCCTGGGTTCAATCCCCGGTACCGCAAAAAAAAAAAAAGAAGGTCCTGTGCAGAGAGAGTTGATGGTGAGGGGCACGGCATACAGAAGTTTGAGGGAGGCAGATGGTGGAGCAATGTGGCATCTCCATGCACTTGAATGTGCTCAGGAACACAGATCTTTCCATTTGAAGGAAGGATTGTTCAATTTTTAAGTAAATCCCAAAGTAATGGCCTACATCTACCTATTTATGGCATTGTATAGCCCCAAGGTTCCCATACTGACATCAAATTTTAGCATGTGTCATATAAGGGAATGGAAGAAGGAAAGGGAAACTTTCATGATAACAAAGACAGCCCTTAGGAAAAAAACCAGAATGAGAGGAAAAGCCAGAAGGGAAACTTGTCACCGCTACTTCTCAGAAATCACAGGAGGCCAAGACTTGGGTGAGCACAGAGTGGGGCCTGCAGACGCTTACTCTTGCAGAGGCCTGCATCCCGGTAGAAGGATGGTGAGCACTGCTCCACACAGGCGCCGTCCTGGAGAACGTAACCATCCATGCACTGCAGGCAGTCTGTTCTCAGAGGCCCGCTGCATGCGTTGCAACTCCAGTCACACTCTAGAAAGAGAGTCTGCATTAGATCAGCTTCCTTTCTGTCCGCCCCCAGTCCCAGCGACTAATTTATGAGGATGCTGTTGGCAGCTGCAAGGGGTAAAGTAAGGACAACACAAGAGATGTCAGATAAGGGAGCTGTAACAAGGCCTCTGCTTGTAGTAGCCAGGATGCTTCTCTGAGGCTGAATGTTTAATTATGTTAGACACAAGCATGTACAAGGAGCACTCCATGCTTGTGCAGAGCCTGCTTGTCAGCAGGGCTGCCAAGGAGCCAGATCCACTTGGTCTTATTCTACGGGCACCAGAGTTTGTCACCCCTGTGCCACGCCAAGTCTCCATGTACAGCCTGCCATGAAGAGCGGCCAGCTTGCCCTGCTCAGTGCTCAATGGGTAAAGAGATGTCAGAGACTCGACTCAGAATGCATCTGCTGCCACCACTGACATCAGCCATGTGGCTTTGTATCTCTCAAAAAGCAAGTGTTGACCAACATGACAGAAAGAACCAACAATGTTAGACATAAAGGAAGTTTCCAGAAAGAAAGGGCTTATTGAAACAATAAAGACCTCATTTGGGGCAGTAGAACTGACTCATTTACATGTTTGCTTTCTCAACAGGTACCTGTGGGGCACAGGTCACTGCATGGGGAGAATATAAAAGTGGGAGGTGCAGACTCTGCCTACAAGGAGCCAATGCTCTAGAAGGGCCAACCTCAGATGACACAGATAACTCAGGGGATGGTTAGAAATACAGATGATCACACTCAACATCACACCTTCTGAGACAGTCTTAGGGGTTGGGGCATAGGAAATAGTGTTGCCACTGCTAGTATTTTTGTTATTGCCATTATTATAGTTGTAGCTGCTGTTGTTTTTAATGATCCAGGCAATTCTGATGCCATTAAAAAAACCCATGTTTGAGAGCCAATGTTCTAGCTGTTAAGGCAATCCATTGTGCATGGAGGATGAGATGGGGAAGCATGGTTAAGTACATGGGTTTTGAAATGAGGCAAGTAGCTATTCAAGTCATGGCTTTGTGACTTTTACCTGCATAATACTACATGCTTTCCTTGAACTTTTTGAGCATCAGTAAAATAGGGACATATATAGTACCCATTTCAAAAGGTGATTGTGAAGATTAAATCAAATAATTCAGGCAAAGAATTAGCATGGGGGCTGGGGTGTAGCTCAGTGGTAGAGTGGGTGTTTAGTATGTATAAGACCCTGGTTTCGATCCCCAACATGATAAATAGATAACTTACATATAGTAACAGCTCAACTATTTTTCTTGGAGAACATGTCTCCACTCAGGGCTGTGTCAGTCCTACTATCCCACCCTGCTAAGAAGCTGGTGAAACCTCTCATGAGTCACCTTTTCTCCACTTTGATGCAATATTCTAAGTTCCAGATAAGAAGGCAAATGTGCAAGAAAGCACACGTGCTTCCACGAAGATTCACAAAGTTAATCCCACTCATTTATTTGGTTGAATCATCCTGAGGGAAAAAGACTAAAACAGAGACTTGAAAACTGCCAGCACTGCCAGCATAGTTATGAAATCATTTACAACAGGGAGGATTTTGATAATCTCGTTTTTCACCACAATCTGGCAGCCCCTGGTTAAAAGGAAAAAAAAAAAAACAAGAAGAGCTTCTGTGGTCTCGAGCATAGCAGACCACCTAAGTTGACAACCAAGCAGAATTTCTTGGACTGGAAAGTGTGCACGTTTGCAGAGCTTTAAAGTGTCCCAAGTTTACTTTGCAGATGTTTGACCTCCATATCTGAGTTCTAGCTTCTTTGTCAGAACCAGAGAGATAAAAGGAAATGCGGCAATAGGCTGGAATGAAAGGGGGAAAATGGAGCAGAATCAAGTAAAACCTGTTCTTACGCCCATTTTCCCCCTTACTGAGTAGTGCTATTCAAAGAGCATAAGCCCCAAGAATTTCATCTACTGGCAAACAAGAAAAATAGGCACTTGGTTTTTGACATCATCTCCTTATAAATTCCTTGAGGACAAGGACTGTGTCTTTACTCATTTGAGTATGTTAAGCCGGGATGAACAAATCAGATGCAACTGCTGACCTCATTAAGCTTAGAGTCTAGCCCTCTAGAGCTGTAAATGCACACATGACAGAGCTCAGGAGGCAATGCGAATCTCCAAAATAGGCCTGGTGTGATAGAATATGGAATGGTGGGGACTGTGGAGAACTGAAGAAATGATGTTCCATCTAGCCAGGAGGAGAGCTAAACAGTTCAACCTAGTGTTGCACGAGGTAATGCAAATCCACTGTCACCAGATCTTCTGACATTTTTCCCCCAAAGACACTGAAAATCCCAATTTTCATAGGTGAAGCCTTCTAATTTGTAAAAGGCAAATAATCAAAGATTTTAAAATACTGGAACATTAGATGAGCTAAACAAAACATGTCTGTAGGCTTTCCAGTTGGCTGCCTCTGGTCTAGTTACCAATACCTCAAACAATGTTTGGCAGAGTAGATGCTCAAAAAACTTGGTTAATAAACAAATCTATGAGCCAGGTGTGGTGGTGCATGCCTGTAATCCCAGTACTTGGGAGAGTGAGACAGGAGGATCGCAGGTTCACAGTCAGTCATAGCAATTTAGCGAGACTCTCAGCAATCTAGCAAGACCTTGTTTCAAAATAAGAAATAGAAAAGGGCTGGGGGTATAGCTCTGAGGTAGAATGCCTCTGGGTTCAATCACCAGCACTGCACAAAAATAAGTAAATAAAAATAAATGAGTGAAAAATGAATCCACGTACATACTTCTTGCTGTCATCAGAGAGAGTCAAAATATTTGATGAAGGTAGTTTCCTCTTCACTACAGTGAAGGGGTATCGCTGAGCAAAAGAATCCTTAACATAGTTCAGGAAGAGCTTTACCTCTGCATGTCCTGGTGGAGATGTCAAGATAGTACTGTGGGGCACAGCTCTCGTACCGGCATTCCCCAAAGAGCAGGACCTTGCTTGGATCTTGGCAGGAGGTGCAGCTGGCCTGTGAATCACAGCTTCTGCAATCTGTGTCGCATGCTGAGCAGAGAGGAAAAGAAAATGACCAGATGATTACAATTGCAAATACAGAAGCCCTGATCAAACCTAGACAGATGCTGCACAGGAACAAAGCCCTGCTCCAACCTGTTCCTTAATTATGGCTCATCACCCTCCCCTGTAATCAACAGAAACAGAAAATATTAGTTTTATTATCCAAAATAAAACAAAGTAATCTTGCTTACCCAAAGATAAATTACAAACCCAAGGATGAAAATCCCACATCCAAATTGCCTACATCCAAGTTCAGCAACAAAACTTATACTTACCCTAAGATCTCTAGAATTATAGTCCAGAGGTTTTGTTTGTTTGCTTGTTTGTTTGTTTGCTCGGGGGGTTGGTACTAGGTATTGAACACAGGGGCATTCTACCTCTGAGCTACACCCCCAGCCCTTCTTTTGTTTTTTGTTGGGAAACAGGGTCTCACTAGGTTGCTGAGGGCCTCGCTAAATTCTTGGGGCTGGCCTCGAACCTGCAATCCTCCCAAGTATTGGGATTACAGGTATGTGCCATCACGCCCAGCCAGTTTTATTTACACCTTACTTCTAAGAAATCAGGCCCTCTATAGTTCATTCATGATGGATGTTGAGAGAGAGAGGGAGAGAGAGAGAGAGAAAGAGGTGCCAAGATTAAAATAAGGCATCAATTTTATTGTGAAATCTCATATTTTAAGATACAAGTTAAAGGTTAGTTGGTTTATTGGTTTATCCAAATGTGATTCTTAACAGCCAGGGGGATCATGGATGATCCCCCAATCTGCTCATGCTTTCATCTTCTCTAATTTCTCTATCTACTCTATTGTTCATGCTGGGAATCTGGGAGTCTATATTGACACCGCCCTTTCTTCCACTCCTAATCCAGTCCCTCACTGGACTGATTTATTCAAACTCTCCAGCATAACTCTTGGAACATTTTACTTTCCTCCTTATCCACGAATGCCAAAATAGCCAAGCCATTACCATCCCCTGCTGGATTACTAGCACAGCCTCCCACCTGGTCCCCCCTTGCAATCTACTTCCCATGCAGCCGCCACAGTGACTGTTTTCACTCACACTGCTCAGATTTCAGAGTACACTTTCCTCTACAAACTCAATGTCTTTTCTCAATTCTGGAAAATTTCCAACCATCATCTTTACCAAAATTGTTCCTCCACCTTCCCTTCATTCTCTCCTCCTGGAAATCCCAAGACACACACACACTTGAATCCTCTTAATATAATCTCCAAGTCTGTTATCTGTAACTCTTACTCTTCACTATCTTCTTCTAGGAAGCCTTTGTGGAGTCTCCATTCAAGAACAAGTCTTTCGAGTACATGTTCTGATAGCACCCTAGACATTACTTTCCCACCATGTGTAATAGTTTCCACTGAAGCAATTCTTTGTTAACATCTATATCCTTTAAGCTACAGACTTTATGACAGCAAAGACCAGGTTCATTTTGTTCTTTATAATATTCCCCAGCACCTAGCTGGTTATCTGTCATATTGTAGGCCTTTAGTAAGCACTTGCTACATGAATGAAAGAAGTACTGTAATGTGTAACACACACACACACACACACACACACACACACACACACACACTAACATGAACACAAGCACTAGAATCTCTGCCTCATTCTGAAATCTACTCTATGTCAGAGAAAAAGTTTAGAGAGCAATCCAGTGAGTTTCAGGTCTACAGGATATCAAAGTGTGTAGCATAATGGAGGGAAATTACCTCACTTTAAAATAAAAAGAAATGAAGTACTTTTGTTTCAAGCACAAGGAAATCCATTGCTATAAAATACTCACTTAAATATGCAGATTGGTAACTTAACATCTTAGGAAAATTCTAGATTGGATTTTAAAATAGATAACTTGGGAATAACTAGAAAAGTTTAATTGTTAGAAGTTTATATGAGACTAAACATTTAATCCATTTTTGCTAGGATTTTTATGCATGGATTTTAATTTTGGCAAAGCATTTGATAAACATCCCAAAGATAAACTTGTGAGTACAAAACTGACAGGCCTAGGTAGATTTTAAAGTGGTTGAAATGCATACGCAAAAAGTGATCAGTAAATCTTTGTAACTGGTAAAAGCAATGTCCCTAGCAGAGTATGAAAGGGATCATACCTTAAGTTTTTACTTTATATTTTTATGAATGACTTTAATGAAAACAAAGGAACCATGCTAATGACATTTAAATATGCCATATATACCTACATAGGAAACACATATAGTCAAGTTCTACCAGCTGAAGGAACAAGAATTTAGTTATTTTAAGTAGTTGAAACAATAAACCTAAAGTACTCAAGCGAAACAAACAGAATTACTCTAAGTCCTGCAATTATGTTCTAAACCCAACTGAACAAAACACAGGATGGGAAAGACCTGCTTAGACAGCAATTCTTATAGAAAAATAATCCCAAGTGTGGTGGCACATACCTGTAATCCCAGTACTTGGGAGCCTGAGACAGGAGGACCTGAGGTTCATGGCCAGCCTCTCTCACCAACTTAGTGAGACCATGTTTCAAAATAAAAAATAAAATAGGGCTGAGAATATAGCTCAGAGGTAGAATGCCCCTGAATTCAATTCCTAGTACCACAAAAGGAGGAGGAAGAGGAGGAGGAGGAAGAGGAGGATGAGGAAGAGGAGGAGCCAAGACTTTTATCCAACTAATAGTAACTAAAAATGAGGTATGGTTACTAAAGATACTAACATAAACTAGAGCCAAGGATTCTCCATGTAACATAAATACCAGCCTGGCTTCCCTACCAGGCATGGGCTCCAAAATGAAGTCCGCACACCAGTTCCTCAGCCCAGGGTTATAGGCCAGTTCTCTCCCCTGATATCTGAGGGTTTCTATTTCCTCCATGTTCCCGAATCTTGTTTGCATCCTTTCATTCCCCTTTGGTACCTTGATGTATAACTCGGACCTTTTTTGACTTCTGAAAGAAATAGACTCATGGTGAGCATTTTGAGATGCTAAAAGACTTTATGGAGGATTTTTTATTTTATTTTTTATGATACTGGGCATTGAACCCAGGGGTGCTCTACCTCTGAGCTATACCCCCAGCCCTATTTTATTTTTTATTTTTGAAACAGGGTCTTGCTTAGTTATTGCATACTGACCTCAATCCTCCTGTCTCAGCTTCCCAAGAACAGGGATTACAGGCATGTATCACACCCGGTTTATCGAGTAGATTTAGAGGGATGCAGCAGGGTCATACTGAGAAGCAGGTAGCTTCTGCCATTTCTGTTCTCACCCTTTTTCTTCTGCTCTCTTTCCAAGGCAATCTGCAAATGGCTGTCCTTATCTTACACAGAGTAGTTCTGTGTGTGTCGTGGTCCTCAGCTTCCGTCTTCAGAGGCATGTGGCTAAGAGCACTCTCTCCATCTTACTATGTTCAGACCACAGAGAGTATTAGTCCCGATGTTGTTGTGACCATATCAGGGTAGTAGGGGCAGTTCTTTGAGGCCACTGACCCGCATGCCAGGATAGTGCAGAAGGTGGTGTGTGGACCAGAAGCCAGCAGGGGAACAGGAATGTGCTGTCACCATCGCTGACAGGAGCAAGGGACCTCATGGCCACATGGTTCACGTTCCCTCTAAAATCGGCCTGTTCTCTACCATAGGTCTGAGAGGCAGCCTTCCACTTCTGCTTAAACACTCTGCAAGCTCTGTTCCCCCGAAGCAATGTCCAAGAGTGAAGTGACAAGTGATTTCAAACCTTTTAAGGTAGTCGTGTGAATGAGGGAGTATTCTCTATTGTCCTACAGGGAAGTTCTAGGGCCAATCAGAAAGAAAAGTTCAGCCGGGCGTGGTGGCGCACATTTGTAATCCCAGTACTTTGGGAGGCGGAGACCGGAGGATCCAGGTTCACGGCCAGCCTCAGCTTGCGCTCTCTCTCTCTCTCTCTCTCTCTCTCCCTGTCTCTCTCTCTCTCTCTACCTAGTGAGGCCCTCCGCAACTTCGTGAGACCCGGTCTCAAAATAAAGTATAAAAAAAAATAGGGCCGGGGGCGTATCACGGAGGTAGAATGCCCCTGGGTTCAATCCCCGGTACCGCAAAAAAAAAAAAAAAAGAAAAGTTCAACAACCCCAGGCCCCAACAATGGAACTGACTTCCTCCCTTCCTCCCCTGTGGAGGTATCTGAGGAATGATGAGAAATTATCTTTGCACTGGGTGCCATGTTGGCTTGGGTGACCATAGAGTTCTCCTCCAGCTCCAAAGCCCCATGGTTTCAAGTACTGAGAACCTTATTTATCATCACTTTTGAAAAGTTCCTTCCTCAACTGATCATCCTTAAATTTTAGAGCTCAGTTGATAATGTACACTTTCTTTTTTTTGGTCCTGTAGGGCCTTCTACCTCCAAGCTACACCCCCAGCTCTATTTTTTACCCTTTATTTTGAAACAGGGTCTCACTAAGTTGCAGAGGGCCTCACTAAGTAGCTGAAGCTGGCTGCGAACCTGCAATCCTCCTGTCTCAGCCTCCCAAGTACTGGGATTACAAGCATGTGCCACCACGCCCTGATAATGCACACTTTCTAAAGATTTCTGAATCTGGAATCTATAAATCTCTCTCATCCTTATTTTCTTTAATAATATAGCTATTGCTTCCAGTAATACTGATTACATTTCCTCAAAAGCCTTTTACTGCACAATTTCTAAAATTGGCAGGCCTGTAATTGTCTACAATGGTATTACAAAGGGGCATTGTTGACTTTTTTTTTACATAATAGAAACTCAAATATCCCAATGTAGGGGCTTACTTTATTTAATCTTAAAAGAATGAAACTTAAGGACTAAAGTTAGGAGATTCTTAATTCAATTGAAATAGTCTATGAAATCCTACTTACATGGTCACATAGCAAATGTTTTTGTGCAGAGGCTACCCCACCACAAGGAAAATACTTCCCAAAAGAGAAATATTTTAATGCAATATATTTTTGTAACCTATACTTCATACAAGGGATTCTATTTTTTCTTTTGAACTTTTATATCTATGATCCTACTGCTAGGAAGATCCTCATAAATCTAAGTCACTATTGCTCCACCAATACTCTCTTGCTCTTGAATAGAACATACAAGTATTTCATTCCTGTCTCTCGTATTACAGAATCTACAGATTCTGGCAGACGGTTGATATACACCAGTCCAGGTTTTTGTTACAGAAGTAAAGAAATCTTTCCATTGGTTCAAAAAAAGGTTTCTAACTCTGGTATCTCAACAGATGATGCAAAAGTGAGTTTCACGTAACTTCATTTCAAATGCAAATGCTTACAAGCATCTCAATGAACTAACGACAATCTCTGACTTTTTATCTACAGTTATGTAAATATCATTTACTGAATTATTTGCCTCATTCCAGATGATGTTGTTGAAGATGGTGGTGATGAAGATAACGATTGTTGATCTATATTGAGAGAAACTGTATTATCTGCTAGGATCTGTGTTAACTGTAGCAACATTAGAATGTAGGTACTGTTATGATCCCCATTTTGCTGAAAAAGAAACTGAGGCCTTGTAGTTAATTGACTTGCTTAAGGCCATGATACTGGTGAGTGGCAGTTAGGATTTGAACTTCAATCCTCTGAGTCTAGAGCCCAGTCTCCTACTCACTAGTTCATAATGGCTTCAATGTAGTACTTCCTAGGAAAGAACCACACCAAGAGATGCTGTGTGCATATATGAATGTATCACTTTGAATCTCACTTTGCACCAGTAAAACTCTAAAAAAAAGACACTAAAAAAGAACAGAAAATTGAAACATCGCCACTGTATTTGCTCACTGTCATTTTCAAAAGTATAACAATTTTTTTAAATGACACTTTAGTGATTGAAATAAAGCAAGCTGCCCCTGCCTATCACTAATGTTCCTTCATCTGTGAAGGATTTTCTCAATTTTTTCTATCCAGATCTGCCCTTTCCCTAATTTATCCTCACTCTGTTTGCCCTTAACTCAAAGTAATTAATCATATTCTGACTTATTTAAGAAATAAGACATCTTTATAAGTAACTTGGACAGGATAAGAAATGAAATGTTTTGCCACATGTAAAGCCTGACACATTGTCGATATTCAACAAATACATGTAGAAAAAAATCCAGAAAGTGCTTCTTCGTCCATTGATACAATGCTAAAGCGATCTCCACTCTGCCCAAGATCAAAGAATCAGATTGCTGAGAGAAACCATAAAGATGAACCAGACTAACACTTATATTTTGTTCACAAGATAACTGGAACAGAGAAGTTAAGTAGCCTGTCCAAGATCACACAGCCAGTACTCAGAGAGAAGAGCACTTTCCATTAGGCTGACATCTGAGTTATAATCTGCTAATGGCATCTACATTGCCTTTGTAGATTAGCTTTGTTCCTTTTAGAAAAATACAGGCTATCAGGAGAGAAGATGAAAGCAGGAACCTCACATTTCTTCTAATGGCCCCAAAAGGGCAAGAAGGGAGAGAAAATTCACTTTAATAACCTACGTTGGCAAGCATGGCTGTCATCGAGATAGTGCCCAGGAAAGCAGGTGGTGCTGCAGGTGCCAATGTGGGTGAGAACAAGGTCACCGTCACACGAGGTGCAGGAGAAAGGTCCTCCACCCTGGCAGGTTCTGCAGGAGGAATGGCATCCTGCAGAAGGAAAAGAGACACAAACAGGAACTATGAAGCCAGATTCCCTCCAAAGCAGCAGCCCAAGTAATAGAGCTGGTCTGGTTTGTGGTCCCACACGCATGCACACAGAGTGCTCCCCGCCTCCTCTCTTTGGGAAGTGCAAGCCTTCTTGGCTACTGCCCCCCGAGCAACTCGAGAGGCACCTCGAGCTCCTGCGTCCAGCACTTACTCACTTTTACAAGCTCCTCTCTCTGCATAGTATCCAGAAGGGCAGTCGGAAACACAGTGGTCCCCTAGGAGCAGGTAGCGGGCATTCTGGCAGCTCAGGCAGACGCTCCCGGTGTCGTGGAGATCAGCCATACAGTGCTGGCACAGGGGATGGCAGTCTGGAGAGGGCAAGGGGGCAGAGAGAAGACAGCGATGCTGGTGAGCACAGTCGAATCACTACACCAAAGGGCAGAAGGGATTTCAATTACCAGCACTGCAGCACAGACAGCCGGAGAGTAGCCCAGAGGCAGTGCGTGCCAGTAAAGTAGGAGCCTGGGACCTGTACAAATTGTGTGTTTGAGGTTTTTAGCAAATGGCTAGGCCCAGCACAGCAATTGAGTTTTCATCTCTTTCCAACTGAATGACCTTCAAGTACTAGGGCACCATGTGATAGATACTTGCCAGGGGCGTAGAGAGAACTGTCAGACTAACAGAAACAGTCAGATCAATACTTGCAACGTCTCCCCCCAGAGCTCCAAGCACCAGGGTGCAGTGTGTTCCCAGTCACAGTGCTCCCGAGCCCTCTACACGGCTCCTTGTAAATGTGGCCAGCATCACAGTCTCAGCCTTTGGGATGGGGGCTGCAGTAAGTAGATAATTGGATTGAGTTGCTGGAAAATTTTAGTCTTTAACTAGAGATAAAGTTATAAAAAAGGGTTGTGAGTTGAAAAATCATTTTTATGACCTGATACATAGCTCACAGCAGTTCTGTCGGTACCAGCTGTGATTAAAGCCATAAAACAAATTATCTTGTGCAGCCAGCACCCTCTTGTTCTCACGCATATAATAGTCATCCTCTAATAAAGAAGTTGATTGTGCTCGGTTCCCATTGTGGGTGAAAACTTCCTCTGCTCTGCTTTCAAGTGATAATTGCCCTCTGAGTCTCATTTACCATCCTTCATCCCAAAGGCAGAAGAAAACCCACAAATCCTGAATTATCCACCAAAATGAAAAAGGAGTCAAGATCTAGGGAAAAAAAGAAGAAAGAGTTCCGTTATAGGGCCTTTCTATCTTCCCCTGGAGGATTCAAAGCATTTGTTTGCACCTAGGGCCTAGATATGTCTTCTTTCATCTCAAGGCCTTGGAGATAGAGCCTGTGATTTTCAGCCATATTTTCACTAAAAAACATCCATGTCAGTAAAATAGATCTCCCAGCCTGAGCCGTGTTAAAACAGTTCTCTCTCTCTCTCTCTCTCTCTCTCTGCTCTTGGTGATACTTTCTTAACTACTGATCGTCTAGACACATTCCCTGCACATGAAGCAGATCCCTCTCCCATCTGGGTGCCCACTCACCTGCATGAGACCCCTTTCCCTAGAAACCCTTTGTAGCCACCCCAGAAGTGAGGCCAACAGTATCCTCCTCCGAAATGTCGCCTCTTCCAGCAGCACACAAGCTAAGAGCCCCTTCCTTTTCTCTGAAGCTCTGGAGTTTCAAATGACAAGCATCCTTTTGCCAATATTAGAAGCAATTTATGATATCTTAAGAGCCAAATTAATCCTCATTATAGCCCTTAGGTAAATTTTAAAGGAAATGATGGCCGTACTGAGGAAATACGAGAAGGGGGCTATTTCCCCCGGTGTGGTGCGTGGTTTCCACACGATTCTGAGCATTCTGTTCTTTTTCCTGTGCTTCCTTGCAGTGCGTGGAGTGCCATCCTAGGTGTGCAAAAGGAAGCTCAAAAGCTTTGGAAAAGTTGCTGGAGGAAACAAAGGTGAGCGTGTTTTATGATTACTTTAACGAGTGGGTAAATGTTAGGATGGGAAACCTAGAAACATTATTCAAGTCAAGTCTCCTTTATTTGAAAAGTCATGGCCTTGTCCTCTTCAAAGCAAGTGTGGACTGGGCTTTCTGGGCTTGGGCATGCATCGGCAAGGCCTGCAGGTGTTCAGCAGCCTAAACACCAGTTGCATCTAACTGACACTTTCTCTAGTGTGCAATTAGGGAAATGAAAAAGAATAATCACCAATGGGAGGTTTTGAAGAGAAAGTAAGCAAATCTCTGTGGTATTTTGTGGGTATAATAAATAAGTATTTATGGATTTGTCTGATCTTGGGACTCTCTAGAAGCTGTTTAAATGAGGAATGTAACATGTATTAATTACCTCTAAAGGAAGCCGGGCTAGGGTATGGCTGTTCCTTCCCACTCTCCCAGAAGTTGCTTTGAAACCCTCTCTACTCTTTCCAAGTCACCACCCCACCCTGCCCGCTCACCCATGTCCCATGTCCTCCGGGTGATCTCATGCACGTCACTCTGCCCACCAAGCATCGGCACCTTCAATTCATTCCTTTCAACCTCCAATATCTATCTGTACCCATTTTTATTTCATTTCCTCCCATTTTTCAGGATTCCTCCAACTACATTTTTGATCCGATCGTCAACATTATTCCACCTTTTCTCCCCATCACTCTTACTCTCTCCTTGACCTCAACCTACAAATATGCTCTGCACCACCTCCTGCCCCCAGAGCTTCTCTCCATGAAGACCCTATCTCCTGCCCTTCCTTCACCTCCCAACTTCTTTGCCTTCCTAAGTCCCCACTTCATTATAATCTGCCTTTAACCTCCACACTTCGCCTGTAGTATTGCTCTTGAAAAGGCCTCTCATGGTCTCTAAGTGACCAAATCCGTTGGCCGTCTCTGATTCTTTACCCTGCCTGGAATCTCTGTAATACATGCCACTTTGAACCAGCTCCCTTCCTTGAAACCTTCTCTCTCTTCTCTTTGTATAATTTAGCCTGGCACTCATCTTGGGTTGGGTCCTCTTTCTCTGCCTCCAATTGATTGATAAGTATAGGGATTCCTTATAACCCTCAACTTCTTCTATCCTAACCAACTCTCTGATGTCTGAAGCCAGAAATGGCTGGATTTGGGTATACACATACCAGAAGCTTGTTGAAATGGCTCAAGAGCTGCAGAGAACCTGAAATCACTCAGGGCCTCTCCCTCCTTCATTGGCTCATGTTACAATAGCCATAAGAAGACATCGATCAATCCCCAGACATATCACATTGCATGGTAGAGTGAGTACCCAGAGGCAAAGGAGGAATCGATAAATGACATCTGAAAATATAAAACAGTAACTGCAGTTGCCCGGAGCATCACATTAATCCAAGTTAGTTTACAGTTCTACCTTACATAGGCGATTCTAACTTACCGAGTTTGGAAAGTTGGACTCTCTCTTTTTGCTCACTGCCTATATTCATTCTATGATTTAAAAAGTCATATTGAACACCAAATCCTATGAATAAATTCACTCCAAAACAACAATCGGAGTGGGTACTGCATCCATCCGTTCGTGCACCCTCCTTCCCGATCTTGTCATATACAAGCCCTCAGCAGAAGACCGCTTAAATAAATATGCTTTGGAATCCTGCTCTGAAAGCTGGTTGACTGATTTTTATTAAACCATGCCAAAAAGAACAATAAATTCCTAAAACCTAGAAAACACCTTTGTCTTCTGAGGCTCGAAGTCAAAATCTCTTTGTAGGAAAGAATTCCTTGGGAGACCTCAAAATGAGTAATGAGGCACAGGGAAAGAAGCCAGAAATCAGAGCAACAAGAGCTCCAGGATTAATACCAGTGTTGTGACTCACCGCCAGAAAAGTACGGTCCCCTGGGGCAGGCTGCGGAGCTCGGGCATGACAGGCTACAAGTGGCCAGTCCCCCTGACACTGCCTGTGAGTTGGCTCGACTCGAGCCAGGGCTGCTGGGGTCTGCACAGGAGAGGGGCTGAGAGGGTTCGAGCAGGGATCCAGGGGGATTACTTTCCTGACTGCAAAGTAATCCATGGAAGAAATTATGAAAATTATTTTTTACTGAGTATAAATACTTTTCATGTGAAAGCATAAAAATCACCTCAGCAATGCCCCTCAGAGTCTGGAACTATCTACACTGACATTTTTTCTTTTAAATTTTTTCTACAATTTTTCATATACCGGTTTTCCCATAGATGAGATTATATTACATGTGAGCATATAGTAATTTTGTTTTACTTGATAACGTCAGCATTTTTACACGGCATTGGGAACTCTATAAACGTCATGTTTAGAGCCAACATGATATTTCAGTATTGAATAAACAAAAATGCCATTTTTTATAGTTTGAACATGTACTTCCAATTTGTCTCCACTTTCTAATTAAATCTATGCTAAAATCTTTTTGCATAAATCATTGTCTTCATTTCAGATTATTTCCAAAAGACAATGTTGAAAGAGTAAAATTTACAATATCATTATAGTTTCTATTTATTGAGCTCTGAATATGTATTAGATACTGTACTAATTTAAGTATCTATAAATGCATAATCTCATTGGAGGAGAAGTAGACAATGTTATTATCCCTGTTTCATAGAGGAGGAAACTGAGACTCTGAGAGAAGTGCCTTGCTCACACATGTCACACCCAGACCAACTCTGGAGCGTCCACCACAGGCGTGAAAAACAGTGCAAAATTCATAATGGGCACCACAAATTTCTTTCCAGAAAGTATGTATCAATTTATATATCCAAGAACCATTCGTGACACTATTTGGTCATAATTTTGCCAGCACTAAGATATTTAAAAATAGTAAAGCAATCTTGCCTAATTGGGTTAGTGAAAATTGGTGCTACATTGTTGTTTTAATATTTTTTTTATTGTGGTGCTGGGGATTGAATCCAGGGCCTCACTCATGCTAGGCAAGCACTCTACCACTGAGCTATATCCCCAGCCCTTAATTTTTATTTTTTAAAATTATAAGCAAGGTTGAGCATTTTAAAAATCTTTCTTTTTTTCTTTTCAAACAACAAATATATTCAAATGGCTACTTGTACTCAGTGATCTTTCAGCATGGTGGTGGTGGGGATATGACCGCTGATGGATAATTATAACTGAGTAGT
The DNA here is from genome assembly GCA_004027185.1 of Glis glis. NCBI lineage: Eukaryota > Metazoa > Chordata > Mammalia > Rodentia > Gliridae > Glis > Glis glis. The sequence goes on from PVJS01015931.1 coordinate 35,412, forward strand.
TAATATGTGTGGCCAATAATAATTTGAAGTATCAACCAGTGAGTTCTTCCTCACCCACTGTGACCATTCCCCCATCAGACCAGGAAGCATGGGGTCATCATATGCTCCCAGAGAAAGTTAACAAAACTAGACCTACAAAGATGCCATATTGAGGCTGGAGAATATAGCTCTGGTAGAGTGCTCAGCACCATCAACAAAACAAAACAAATTAATAAACAACCGAAAATGAAGGAGGAGGAGGAGGAGAAGAAAGAAAGAAGAAAAAAGAAAGAAAGAAAGAAAGAAAGAAAGAAAGAAAGAAGAAAGAAGGAAGGAAGGAAAGAAGGAAGGAAGGAAGGAAGGAAGGAAGGAAGGAAGGAAGGAAGGAAGGAAGGAAACCAAATTTGTAGAGCCCAGGTCACAGGTAAAAGGTAGAAGGGGGGGCAGGATGCTAAATGTGCATTGGCACCAACAGACCCAGGCCCACCTCCATCCACACAACCCCTACAAACTCCATCTCTGTACCCCACCTGCAAAAAGTCTTCCCGATGGAGAGAAAAAGCAGCAGAGAGACCATTCACTTTGGCCCTGCCTCCCCTCCCATGGAATAGGTTAGAGTCAGTTCAATAGAATATTTAAAAAGTCAGTGGTCAAGTGGACTTGGGCTGCACTTCTTGCCTTAAAGAGGGCTGTCCCCAAATTATGTCCCATGTCACAGGGCAATGGAGACGGTGGCTCAACAGGCTGAGCAACAAGAGAGCATACAGTAAACACAGAGGTACAGGAGTGACATGAGACTGTCACAAATGTTCTGTAGAATGTTACATAGATGAGGACAGGGTGCCATGGGAGTATATAACAGGGGAAATAACAGTGCAGGGGACAGGGAAGATCTCCCAGGGCAAGCCAAGATGAGAACACTGCAAGAGAAACGGAGCAGTGGGGAGAGGGTTTGCAAAGGGTTCTAACAAGTGGGAAAGCTCAGGTGAAGACCCAGCAGCTGAATAGAACAGGATGCCTTCAAGGAAGTGAGAAAAGTTCATAGATAGCTAGACTTAAAGAACAAGAAACACCCAGGACTTGGCTGGGCCAGGTTTGGAACACCTCAATAAGTCAAGAAAAGAAGTGTGCATTTTGTCCTAAAGAGATAAGTAGGAATTGGTGTGTGTGTGTGTGTGTGTGTGTGTGTGTGTGTGTGTGTTGTCAGTCTATTTACTGAGGTTTCTGTGTTTTTCTTACAGATTTAAATGAGAAATTGTTGTGTAAATGCTAAGTGGTAATGGGAGAAGACATTACCCATAGCAGAAAACCAACAATCCAAGAAAATTATGACATACAGCCGCTCTAATTACGAAACCTTTGCTGGGGAGAGGAGCGGGGTCTCTACTGTTCTCTTCCCCTCTCCCCTCCATTATAACTGCAGAAGCCCCTTCTCTGCTAATAGCACCCCATTGCCAAATTGTTCTCAAGGGGTTTACGCTTGGCGAGAAAGGTAAGAATACTGTAACTATAGTGATTCAAATGATCTCCACATGACTCTCCAGGATCCAGCCTGCCAAAGGGTAAAGGAAATACAGACCACACTGCGCAGAGGCAACAGAAGCTGTCAATCATTTAGAACAGAAGACTCCTTCCTTGAAACTTTACTACTAACAAGACCATCCCCATTCAAAGTGAAAAAAATATTTTCTATTTTGTATAATTTTCTTTTTTTTTTTCTTAGAAGATTGGGAGTGGAACTACCATATGACCCAGCTATAGCACTCCTGGCATCTTTCCAAAGGAACTGAAATCAGAATGTTATAGTGATACTTGCATATCCATGTTCATAGCAGCACAGTTTACAATAGCCAAATTATGGAACCAGCCTAAGTGTCCATCAACAGATGAATGGATCACAAAACTATGGTATATACACATAATGGAATTTTACTCAGCCATAAAAAAGAACAAAATCATGTCATTTGCAGGAAAATAGATGAAACTCAAGAATATTACGCTGAGCAAGATTAGGCAGTCTCAAAAGCCAAATAGACAAATGTTTTCTCTTATATGTGGAAACTAGAGAGAAATTTGGAAATAAGGGTAACATCAGGTAGAAGAGCAGAGACTCCAAGGTAGTGACTGAGGGGGCTTCTTAGGGAAGGGAGAGGGGAGACAAAGACATAAAGAGTGTAACAGTTGAAATAATACTATGTATGCATACAAAATTGCCAATCCCAATCTCAGTGACCTGTGGGGGGGTAGGACTTGGAAGGAAGTGCTCCACGAGTTGTGTGCAAGTTGCTTCTACCATTCTATACCCCAATATGATATACAGTTACAATGCACCAAATAAAAAAATTAAACAAGGAATACTATAACACAAGCATGTGAAAACTATTGTGACTGGGAATGGAGAGCTTGAGGTGGACCCTAGAAAGAAGAAAATCGTACTTGTACCATATCTTCACAATATGACTAGGGAAGACCTTGTCACAAATTGTCAGTTCCCAAACTCTTTTAAAAAGGAAAACAAAGAAGAATTTGGCCAAATCAGAAGAACCTAGTAGATAGGGCCTACATAGTTATCAAATGAAATTTAAAAAGTTATTGGAAAGCCGGGCGTGGTGGCGCACGCTTGTAATCTCAGTACTTTGGGAGGCAGAGACCGGAGGATCCGGGTTCGCGGCCAGCCTCAGCTCTCTCTCTCTCTCTCTCTCTCCCTAGTGAGGCCCTCTGCAACTTCGTGAGACCCGGTTTCAAAATAAAGTATAAAAAAATAGGGCCGGGGGTGTAGCGCGGAGGTAGAACGCC
>PVJS01015932.1:0-38193 GCA_004027185.1 Glis glis
ACACACACACACACACACAAATTTACTTTAATAAGTTGAATGTTAATTTAAATATAAGAAGTTGTAAGTAATTCTTCCAGCACAAAGAAGTTCTTGAACTTCAGAAAATTCACCTGATGAAGATTTAGACATATTTTAATTGTGCTTCTATATTTTCTTTGGTGACTCAAATGTCAGATTAAACAATTATGTGAGCTTAGGGGTTCTTTCCTCTTTCTCATTTCATGTTTCAAAAATACAGAGAAAAAAAGATGTGCTAAATTCGAAAGAACACAAAAAAGGAAAAAATTTAAAGGCTGTTAGGAAATCAGCATGCTTCTCGGAATTGCAAATTCTGGTGCTAAATATTAGGCATCTCAGAATTGCTCATTTTCTGTCTAGTACCAAATTGTTTGCCAATGTCACAAGAACAATTTCATTATAAAAGGAACTCCTGGTACTTTATACCACCCACAGTATAGTGGTTGTATCCAGTGTTGCATTTTTAGTTTTAGAATTTATCTACATTCATTCAAAACATACAGCTAAATTGCAAAGTGATAAACTACACACCTTGCATTATTTTTATGTGGAAAAAAGTTTTATAGTTCTGGGAAATCAATGGCTCTACAAAGTATACTTAGGACATTCAACACTAGATAACAAGAGGGTTACTGATAGCTATAGCAAGAGGGTTACTGATAGCTATAGCAGAAAGTTTCTTACAGTATATCAAAATACAACAGACTTTTCAACTGAGTCATTTCTGCAAAACCACTTTACAGAGCTATTTTCCTCTTGAAATATTAAGACTTTATAGAGTGCTTAAAATCAATTTGATTAGAAGTTAAATGTTAATATAATCCTTCCCATCTCAAACTTATTCTTTTTTTTGTACTGGGGATTGAACCCAGGGGTATTCTACCTCTGAGCTACACCCCCAGTCCTATTTTTTATTCTTTGTTTTTGAAACAGGGTCTCACTAAGTTGTGGAGGGCCTCACTAAGTAGCTGAGGCTAGCCGCGAACCCAGATCCTCCGGTCTCTGCTTCCCAAGTACTGGGATTACAAGCATGCGCCACCATGCCTGGTTCCATCTCAAACTTATAACAGTTCAAATAAGAAAGTTTTATAAAGCGCCTAATTCTCTTTTTGTCCATCTTAAATTCCCTTCTGCCCCACCCTCAAGCAGCATCTGGATTTAGCAAGCCATTTTCTTCCTGAAATCTGCTTATACTTTTAGTGGTGAGCTGCGGCCAGCTCCTGTCAGCTTGCAAGAGTCAATTGTTTAACCTCACCATTATTAATAAAGTACAAAAACTTAAAATTACATGCTACATTTCAATTATAACTCAAACTCAAAATTCATTGCTGCTGGGCATGGAGGCACATGCCTGTAATCACAGTACTCGTGAAGCTGAGCTAGGAGGATCGCAGATTGAAGGCCAGCCTCAGCAAATTAGTGAGACCCTAAGTTAGCAAGACCCTGTTTAAAAATAAAAAATAAAAGGTTAGGGGTGTAGCTCAGGGGTAGAATGCCCTGGGTTCAATTCCCAGTACAAAACAACAACAGCAAAACAAACCAAACCCACCCTCATTGCCTCCTAATCATTACTACATTCTACTACTCTCTGTGCTCTAGAGGTTATTTCACATCTGCATAGGAGATATTATATAATGATGTGCCCCTGAGCATCTCCTCCCAACTCATGTTTAGTGACATCGCCTTGACCCCTTGAAATCAGCCACAGTGGGAGAATTTACATCATGGAAATCAGCAAACACTTCAAGTCACGATTCTCAGATGTTCTGTTAGTTTGTTTTTCCAGGGCGCTGGATGTTAAACACTTACCAGCACACCACTGGGTAGACTGCGTAAGCCAAGTGTGGGGACAGTCAAAACATGGTGTGTTTAGGCTTCCTCACCTCCTTCTGGTGAAGGCCACTGTTGTATGAAAACCAGCTAAGCACGTCCTTGAGGACGCCATGTTGTCTTATGTAACTCTGTGTCCTGGCCAGTTGCCACTTCTGTTTTGATTTAGTAGATAAACTGGACTGAGACAGTCCAGTGTGTGGGCATGTGGATATACAGACACATGGATGCACGGATAGGCAGATGTGCTATGGGGAAGTCTCCATGTGGAGCTCGCTTCTACCCAGTCGGCTGCCCCGGGTACTGGAGGCCTAGGCCTCCTATTTTAGCCTTCTGTAGCTGGAATAAAGCCAGGTCAGGTCTCATCCCCTCTCGGCTTCCCGCTTCTTCTTTAGACTGGATTGAACCTGCAACTTCCTAGCCGTGGTTGGTTACACAACACCAAGCCCCAGCTATCAAAGGTACTCCTTCCTGTTCAGGGTTGCCAGATAAGATATAGGATGCTTAGTTAAATTTGCATTTCAGAAAAACAGCAAATATATATTTTTAGTATAACTGCACCAGTGCTGTGCTTAGGCCTATTTTTAGTATAAGTATGTCCCAAATACTGCATGGGACATGCTTATCTTTTAAAAACTACTAATTGTTAGACTGAAATTCAAATTTCACTGGACATTCTGTATTTTCATCTGCTAAATCTGGCAAAGCCTGTGTCTATTGTCTCTTTCTATGGGGTTATTTTCCATGCAGCTACCATACTTTGCTCTTCATGACCCATTATTATCAATACAGCCAGCTGAGCTGTAAGACACCTGGTTAATAAGTAGCCTAGAAAGTGGTTTAATGGGAGATCTTTGTCCCATAGGGATAAAAGGCAGTGAAGTAGAATAATTAGATACAGTGTTTTTCAGATATGAAACCAGGATTCAGGGCAGTGTTAGTTAGCTGCAGTGGGAATAACAGTAGAAAAAACAAAACCAAAAAACAAACCACCAGGCAGGCAGCGGAGGCTGAGGAATGAGCAGCTCACCTGTCCTGCCCAATGGAAGGCAAGGAAGTTGACCAGCAGCCTCAAAGGCTGGCAGGGGCAGAGGCAGAGGTGGAGGCAGAGGCAGAGGCAGAGGCACAGAGGTGCTATGTCACCTTACAGGTGAAGCACTTTGAAACCACCCCAGCAGCTTATGAAAACACCAAGACCAGGCCACACAAATCTATTATTTTAGAATTTCTGGCAGTAGAATCCAGGCTTCAGGTTGCTTTTGTTTCCTTGCTTTTTTTTTTTAATCACTCAGGTGGTTCTATTGTGCAGCGAAAGTTTATATTTCATTAAGGCACATGTTCTTCATCTGCAGAGGGCAATGTGTCAACCAGGTTATTCATTGGATTCTGCATGAACTTTGTGCTGTACGTTTCGGCCACCTGGAAGCCTGAATGAGCTCTTTTCCAGTGTCGTTTTGCTTTGTAGGCTTTGTCTATTTATTTATTTATTTATTTATTTATTTATTTATTTATTTATTTATTTATTTGTACTAAGGATTGAATCAAGGGGCATTCTACCTCTGAGCCTACATCCCCAGCCCTTTTTTGTTGGTGTTGTTTTAAAACAGGATCTTGCTAAGCTGCCGAGGGTCTCGCATGAACCACCACACCTGGCTATCTTCTGCCTTTTTAAAACAATGTCTGCCCATAGCCTCACAATATCTTTCATTAATCTGATAGTCTACATCTTCATGATAGGCTTCTATTAACTTACTTAGCTCACCTACCCGAACAGTTTACTGGATACAATTTTAACAATCTAAACTTTTAGTTTCTTTGAACTTCCATTTTCTGTTTATTCTCACTTCTAATCTCTAGACCAGTGGTTTTCAAGTGAGGACCTGGAGACCTTTAGCATCAGCATTGCCTAGGATGCAAGTTCTCTGATCCCACGCCAGACCTACTGAACAGGAAACTGTGGCTAGTGACCCAGAACCTGCTGGGTTTTAGTGAGCCCTATAGGAGATTTTGTTACACTTTACATTTAGAAACCTCTGCTCTAGAGGCACTAACTAAAGGTAGCCACGAATTAGAGGCAGACCATTAGGCAAATCCTCTTCTTTGAGCCCATTTCCTCGTTTGGTGGCAAAATAAGGCCACCAGAGAGTTTGCTTATGAATTCTAAGGTCAAATTTTATTTTAATTTATTTTCATTTTATGTGCTTTTATTGGTACATAATAGTTTAGTTTCACATCGTAATGTAAATCATATTGACATTGACACACAAACACTCAGCACTTGGTGCCCCCCCCCCGCCTCCCCATTGCCCCCCTTCCCAGTACAGAGTACTGAGATTGACATTGGTATATTCATATATATTTACACATAGTTGATGGTAGTAATTCCGTTTATGAATCACGGTCTTCCCCTTCCCCTTCCCTTAGACCTCGTCCCTGGCTCCACTGAGGCTTCTCCTCCATTATCTGGAGTCTCTCTGGTATCCCATTTACTCCCTAGCTTCCACATATGAGAGAAAACATATGACCCTTCACATTCTGTGATTGACTGATCTCACTTAACATAATGTTCTCCATGTTCTTCCATTTTCTTGCAAATGTCATAATTTTGTTCTTCTTTATTGCTGAGTAGAATTCCATTGTATGTATTTCCCGTAGTTTTGTAATCCATTCATCTGCTGATGGACACCTAGGTTGGTTCCATAATTTGGCTATTGTGAATTGTGCTGCTGTGAACATGGTTATGCATATATTACTGTAATTCTCTGGTTTCGACCCCTTTGGGAAGATACCAGGAGAGGTATAGCCAGATCATATGGTGGATCCATTCCCAGTTTTTTAAGGAATCTCCACACTGATCTCCATAGCAGCTGCACTAATTTGCACTCCCACAAACAGTATAGAAGGGTTCCTATTTTCCCACATCCTCGCCAACATTTATTGTTATTTGACTTCTTGATGATTGACAATCTGATTGAGGTTACATGGAATCTCAGAGTAGTTTTGATTTGCATCTTCCTGATTGCTAATGATGTTGAACATTTTCTCATGTATCTATTGGCTGTCTGTATCTCTTCTTTTCTGAAGTGTCTATTCATTTCGTTTGCCCATTTCTTGATTGGGTTATTTTTTTTTTTTAGTGTAGAGTCTTTTAAGTTCTTTGTATATTCTAGATATTAGTCCTCTGTTGGAGGGATACCTGGCAAAGATCTTCTCCCATTCCATAGGCTTTCTCTTTAGACTCTTGATGGTTTCCTTTGATGTCCAGAAACTTTTTAGTTTAATGATATCCTATTTATTAATTATTGTTTTAATTTCCTGGGCCTTGGTGTTCTTGTTGAGGAAGTTTCTATCTGTGCCTATATATCGGAGTGTTGAACCTATGCCCTCCTCTAGTAATTACCTATGCCCTCCTCTAGTAATTTCACCGTCTCTGGTCTAACTTCCAGGTCTTTGATCCATCTCGAGTTGACTCTTGTGCAGGATGAGAGGTAAGGATTTAGTTCTATTTTTCTACAAATGGATAACCAGTTTTCCCAACACCATTTGTTGAAGAAGCTGTCTTTTCTCCAGCTTATGTGTCTGGCACCTTTGTTGAAAATCAATTGGCTATAAGTGTGTGGATTTGTTTCTGTATCTTCTATTCTGATCCATTGGTCTATGTGTCTGTTTTTGTGCCAGTACCATGCTGTTTTTATTACTATAGCTCTGCAGTATAGTTTGAAGTCAGGAATTGTGATGCCTCCTGCATGGTTCTTATTGCTGAGAATTGCTTTGGCTATTCTGGGTCTTTTGTTTCTCCATATGAAATTTATGACTGATTTTTCTAGGTCTGTGAAGAATGACATTGGTATTTTGATAGGGATTGCATTGACTCTGTAAATCACTTTTGGTAGAATGGCCATTTTGATATTATATATTCTGCCTATCCAAGAGCAAAGGAGAGCTTTCCATCTTCTAAGATCTTCAATTTCTTTCTTTAGTGTTTTATAATTTTCATTGTAGAGGTCTTTTACCTCCTTTGTTAGGTTTATACCTAGATATTTTATTGTTTTTTGAGGTTATTGTGAATGGAATTGTTTTCTAAATTTCTTTCTCAGTGGATTCATGGTTGGTATATAGAAAAGCTACTAATTTTTTTAAGGTTGATTTTGTATCCCGCTACTTTGCTGAATTTATCAGTTCTAGTAGACTTTTGGTTGAGTTTTTGGGTCTTCTAGCTATAGGATCATATCATCTGCAAATAAAGATAATTTTAATTCTTCTTTTCCTATTTGAATTCCTTTGATATCCTTCTCTTGTCTTATTGCTCTGGCAAGAGTTTCAAGGACTATATTGAAAAGGAGTGGTAATAGTGGGCATCCTTGTCTTGTTCCTGATTTTAGAGGAAATTCCCACAGTTTTTCCCCATTCAGTATGATGTTGGCTTTGGGTTTATTCTATATTGCCTTAATGATGTTGAGGTATGTTCCTTCTATTTTGATTTTCTGTAGTGTTTTTAACATCAACGGGTGCTGGATTTTGTCAAATGCTTTTTCTGCATCTATTGAGAGGATCATGTAGTTTTTTTTTTTTTGGCAGTACTGGGGATTGAACCCAGGGGCATTCTACCTCTGAGCTACACCCCCAGCCCCATTTTTTATTCTTTATTTGGAAACAGATTTTCACAAAATTGCGGAGGGCCTCACTAAGTCGCTGAGGCTGGCCGTAAACCCAGATCCTCTGGTCTCAGCCTCCCAAGATCATGTAGTTTTTGCTCTTAGTTCTATTTAGGTAGTGAGTAACATGTATTGATTTGTGTATGTTGAACCAGCCTTACTTTCCTGGGATGAAACTAACTTGGTCATGATGTACAATTTTCTTGATGTGGTTTTGAATGCACATGGCTAGTATTTTCTTCAGAATTTTTGCATCTATGTTCATCAATGATATTGATCTGTAATTTTCTTTTCTTGAGGTATCCTTATTTGGTTTTGGATTTAATGTGATACTGGCCTCATAGAAGGGATTTGGAAGAATTCCATCTCTTTTGATTTCACCAAATAACTTGTGAAGTATTGGGTTTAGTTCTTCTATAAAGGTTTTTTAGAATTCAGCTGGAAACCCATCTGGACCAGGACTTTTCTTTGATGGCAGACTTTTTATTGCTGTTTCTATCTCTTTGCTTGCTATTGGTTGATTAAGGTTTTCTATATCCTCTTGGTTCAATTTAGGTAGGTTGTATATGTCTAGAAATCTGTCGATTTCTTCTGTGTTTTCCAGTTTATTGGAATATAAATTTTCAAAATAGTTTCTGATGATCCTCTGAATTTCTCCACTGTCTGTGGTGATTTCTCTTTTTTTTTATTTCTGATTTTAGTAATTTGGGTTGATTCTCTCTTTCTTTTGGTTAGGTTAGCTAGGGGTTTATCAACCTTGTTAATCTTTCCAAAGAACCAGCTTTTTGTTTTGTTGATCCTTAGTATTTTTTTATTATCTATTTCACTGATTTCTTCTCTGATTTTAATTATCTCCTGCCTTCTACTAGCTTTGGGATTCAACTGTTCCTCTTTTTCTAGGTCCTTGAGGTGTGTCATTAGGCTGATTATTTGGTGACTTTCTGTTTTTCTTATGTGGGCACTCAGTGCTATAAATTTTCCTCTTAGCACTGCCTTCAAAGTTTCCCATTGATTTTGGTATGTCGTGTCTCTATTTTAGTTTAATTCCAGGATTTTTAAAAATTTCTCCCCTTATTTCTAATCCAGTCCTCATTCAAGAGTGTATCATCAGTCTCCATGTATTTATAAAATTTCTTTTAGTCTTCTTGTTGTTAATTTCTTTTATTCTGTTGTGATCTGAGAAGATGCAGGGAATTTTATTACATCTTTTGAATTTGCTGGTGCTTGCTTTGTGGCCCAGCATGTGGTCTATTTTGGAGAAGGTTCCGTGGGCAGCTGAGAAGAATGTGTATTTAGCTGTTGCTGGTTGAAATATTCTGTATATGTCTATTCGGTCCATTTGGCTTATAGTGTTCTTTAGATCTGAAGAGTCTTTACTCATCTTTTGCCTGGACAATCGATCTAGTGGTGTGAGTGGTGTGTTGAAGTCTCCCAATATTATTGTATTTGGGTCTATTTGAGACTTGATGTCCCAAAGACTTTGTTTTACAAATGTGGGTGCACCCACATTTGGGGCATAAATGTTTACTATCATTATATCTTCTTGTTGGATTGTTCCTTTTATTAATAAGAAGTGACCAGCTTTGTCTCTTCTGATGTATTTTAGCGAGTGTTGCTACCCCTGCTTGTTTTTGGTCTCCATTTTTCCATCCTTTCACCTTTAGTATATGGATATCCTTTGTTATAAGGTGAGTTTCTTGCAAGCAGCATGTCATTGGGTTATGTTTTTTAATCCACATTGCCAGTCTATGCCTTTTAATTGGGGAGTTAAGACCTTTAACATTCGATGTTGTTGTTATTATTATTATTATTATTATTATTGTTTAGGTACTGGGGATTGAACCGAGGGGCATTCTACCTCTGAGCTACACCCCCAGCCCTATTTTTTATTCTTGATTTTGATTTTGAAACAGGGTCTCACTAAGTTGTGGAGGGCCTCACTAAGTAGCTGAGGCTGGCCGTGAACCCAGATCCTCCAATCTCAGCCTCCCAAGTACTGGGATTACAAGTGTGCACCACCATGCCCAGCTTCAATGTTATTATTGAAATATGATTTTTGTTTCCTGTCATTTTGAGTTATATTTTCTGTTTGATGTAGTGTCATTTCTCCTTGTTTAGTTGCCCACCTGGTGGAGTTCACCTGTTCTCTGGCACTGGAATTTGCTTCTTTTTTCTTCTTTGTGTTTTATTTCTTTTAGAATTTTCTCTAGTGCTGGCTTGGTAGTCATGAATTCTTTAAGTTTCTATTTGTCTTGGAATGTTTTTATTTCTCCATCAATTTTGAACGATACCTTTGCTGGATATAGTAGTTTTGGTTGGAAGTTGTTTACTTCCAGGGTCCTGAGTACTTCATACCAGTCCCTCCTTGCATTCATGACTTGGGTTGAGAAATCTGGAGTGATTTTTATTGTTTTGCCCTTGTATGTCACCCGTTCTTTTGTTCTCACAGCTTTTAAGATTCTTTCCTTGGCCTCTATGTTAGTCATTTTGATTATTATGTGGCATGGGGAGGTCCTTCTTTGGTAACAGTGTTCTGTATGTCTCCTATACGTGAATGTCCAAATCTTTTTCTATGTTTGGAAATTTCTCTGAAATTATTTCTCTGAAGAGGTTTCTGATACCCTCGGTCTATGCTTCTAACCCTTCTTCAATGCCTATTATGCATAGGTTAGGGCATTTCATATTGTGCCATATTTGTTGGATGGTCAGGCTGTGTTGCTGTATTGTCTTCTCTATATTAATAACTGTGTTTTCAGTTTTGAATGAACTCTCTTCCAAGAGGGATACTCCGCTTTCCATGTGGTCTAGCCTGCCAGAGTTACTTTCTATTGTGGTCTTTAATTCATTTATTGACTCCTTCATTTCATTCAAAACCTCTTTCTGATTCTTTCTTAGAACCTCAATTTCCTCCTTCATTTCTTGTATACTCTTTCTTTGAGGCCTTTCATCATGCTGTAGATCAGAATTTGGAATTCTCCATTTTGCATATCCTGTAGATCAGTATTGGTGATCTCCCTTGTTGTTGAATTGTGAGAGCTTATTGTTTCCTCGCTGTTCCTCATTCTCATATTTTCAGTGTTCTCAGTTTTGTGTTTCTGTTGTCTTGGAGTCGTCCTCTTTGTGTGTGAGTCCTATATCAATTTGTTATCCCTTTATAGTAAGGTCTATGCTGGGGGTATGTATTTGCCTCTACCAGTCTGACTCTTTTAGTCTGACTTTTGAGTTTGTCCCTCAGGACCTCTCTAAATAGATGTAGTTCCCAGTGTAGGCAATCAGGAGTCTCTGATTGGCTGCAGGCCATCCTGCTCCCCTGGCCCAATTGCCACAGGACTGGAGACTATGATGTTCTGTCTAAAATGTGTGGCCTGCTGATTGGAGTTTGGTGCCCCACAGCCACTACTGCTCTCTGTTGATTATGAGCCCATGATGCTGCAGAGTACTGACCTCTGGCCTCTGTGGCCAGGGAGCTTTAACTCAGCAAAGCCAGTGATTGCTATGTTTTGAGCTTGTGACCAGGCTCACTGAGCTTTGATGGCCCCTGGTACCCCATTCCTGACCTACTTATTATGATCTAGTGAGATACTATCAGTCACTAGTATGCATGTTTGCCAGGCATAAACTCAGGTAGCAGAGGGAGTGTTGAGTTCCCAGCCTGTATTTGTGGACAAGTGTAATGCGGGCGGACCCTTGATCTCCTGACCTGTGGCCTGGCCTAGGTGGCGCTGCAGCCACTCTCCACCCAAAGCCCAATCTCTGGCAGGGAGAGGCTCTAAGTTCCAGGTCTGGGGCTTGGGTGAGTCAGGAGGGCCTCCGCTGTTCTTGCTGGGCCCTGTTGCTGGTGCTTGCAGCCCCTGAATAGTACCAGACCCAAGTCTATCACTTTCCAAGCTTGTAACTCGGTTGGCTGAGTTATTTCTTCCCTGACACCAGGACCCTGGAGACCCTGCAAGGGCGCTGCAACTTGCGGACTGTAGGTCTCTCCTGGGAATGCTCCACGGGCTGTCTTTTAATCCACTTCTCTGCTGTGCCTGACAGCCACCCCCACCCCCACCTCTGCAGATGTGATTTGCAAAGTCTCAGGCCCTGTGAGTCTATAACTTGTCACGTGAATCCCTGTGGCTGCGCTGGGTGGTCTCCCGCTGGGACACTTGGCTCGTTAACTTATGGTCTGGTGTACTGGATCCCTGGAGGAAGGGGTGAGCTCAGTCTCCTTCACAGAGATCTGGTTGGTTGGGAGGACTGCCGGGTCTTTGATGAGTTTGGAGTGAGGTTCTGACCGCTTTTGCTGATGATCTGCAATCCCCAGCTTCACAAATCACTGGTTTCTATGCTGGCGGTCTCTGGGAGCCTTGGTGTCTGCATTTACTAGCCCCAGCACGATTTGGCCATGGTGGTACCGCCACAGCCACTGCCACCACGTGGCCTTCCCTGCGGTTTCACAGGTGAGCTGCCTGGAGCTCTTTCAGACCTCTCTCTCTTCTGGGTCTGATTTTTCCTCGTTTCAATTTTTCATTGTTTTGTTGTATTTTTCGCTGCTTTTCTTCCCTTGTCAGGAAGCTATTTTTATGATGGTTGAGTTCTAAGTCTCAGAGCACCTGAGACAGGCTGCTTCCATTTGTCGCCATCTTGGCTCTCTCCAAATTTTATAATTGTGTGAAATTTGATTTTGAAATGTAGTATCTCATTCGAGAGGTTATATTAGGAGAACTATTGAAAAAGTGATGCTTTTATTGACAACATTTTCTAAACGTTTAGTCTAAACTATATCCTATATTACTCCCTATCCATTACCCAGGACTGCCAAAATGTGTCTGACTTATACTGAGATAGCTAAACTGAGATGGGCCCGGGAGAGACCCTTAGTAAAGGGAGAGCTCTGAACACATGACAAGTTATGTCCCGCTTGCTCCTTCAGTTAAAGATAAACAGAGCATTCAATGTATGTTTATAAGAGATTAGATATTATTAGTTAAAATGTCACTCACCTGAGGGACTTACACAATGTGCCCACAAGTGACGAACGGCTAGGCTGACCAAAGAGGAACATTCTGACTTCCAGGTAGAGAGTGCTCGCCATGCCTGCCATTCATCTTCTCTTCTCTGAGAGGCAAAGGCGCCTACCCTCACTCCAAGTGTGAGTCCCTTGGCTGTCCTTAAATAAACCTTCCCGTGTGCCTTGCTGATTGATGCATCTGTCCTGCAGTTCTTCCTACGATGAATGTAAAAAAAACCTGAATGGCTCCAAGTTAAGTTCCCTTCTCTTAGAATCTCCTTGGTCCCGCTCCGTGACAATACTAATCAACAACTATGAACAACCCACTTTGAAAATAAGACTAAAATGCCAGAAATGATTTTTACTATTTTTTGCCATTCTTTGATTATGGTACTAATTTGATTAACTGTTTCTCAAAGATGAACCCCAAAACATTTTTCTAAAGTGGTCCTTTTTTTTCAATGAAACCATTTTCTAAGTTTAAAATTTGAAGAGCCTGCTGGGGGCAGTTGTGCAAGCCTGCACTCCCAGTACTTGGGAGGCTGAGACAGGAGGATCTTAGGTTCAGGACCAACCTCAGCAACTTAGCAAGACTCTCAGCAACCTAGTGAGATCCTGTTTCAAAATAAAATTAAAAAGTGTTGGGGGATAGCTCAGAGGCAGAATACCCATGAGTTTTCTCCCCAGTGCCAAAAAAGTTTTTTTTGAATAGTCCAAGAAATGTTCAGAAGTCTTCTTTCCTTTTGTTAGTAGAACTAATGGCCTCTATTTGTTGAACCACTCCTCCATTTTTTAAAAAACAAAATAAAGGCTTCAGGAAATGGTGGAAATTCATTACAATCCAGACCCACCTTGTAATTATACCTTGGATGTCTGCTTCTTGCCCTCGCTTCCTCGAATGTGTACGCACAGGCAGACATACATCACAGTGATGGAGCCGGGCTCTACCAGGACACACTCTAGGATCAGATGGCTGTCCCTCTGCTCCCACTGGGTCCCTGCCAGCTGCACTTCTCTGCTCATTAAATAGTCCTCACGGCCACATAATGTGCCTTGCTATTGGAGCCAGAAACAAAATGGATGACTTGGCTTCTCCTTCCCTGACCTGGTTCCTTCCGTCTCATCAAGAATCCTTTGTGAAGATGTATACATGTTTTCTTTGGAAGGTTAGGGAAATTTTCAAAGGGACTTATGCCATGGGAAAAAGACTAATATACTTGCTAAGTAGGACTTTGCCAAAGTCCCATAGGGATAACATAAAAGGCTGGGGGTCCCTTCAGAGAGGGGGGCTCTTCTGTGTGCCCCCCATCTCATCTAGTCCCTGGTCTTTCCAGATCAGTCTCAACCGTCTCCCTCAGGCAACCAGCTCCACCCCCGGGAGCAGTTATAAATCCCAGATCCTTTATCATCCCTGCCATGCATTTCACCCACGTCTCTCATTCAGTCCAGAGGAGTCCCAGAGACCGGGCTAGGCTGTGGCGATGCTGTGCCGAGGTCGCGCTGCAGGCAGCAGGCCAGGATTGCTGCTACTCCAGGTCCTGAGGTCTGTGTGGGCTCGTCTCCTGCTCGGCTTCTCCACATTCTCTCCAGTATGAACTGCTGGCATTCCTGTTCTTTGAGCATCATACCTATCAGAATAAATATATGCATATTTCTCACAGACAGCTATTACTTTTCAGAGAATAGACAAAAAGGGAAAAGATTTCCTTAATGTTATGGGTAGAACTGTCTCCCCCCACTCCAATTTATATGTGGGTGTCCTAACCCCTAGCTTCTGTGAATGGGACCTTATTGGGAAATAGAGTCATTGCAGACATAATTAGATAAGGTACAGTCATACTGGAGTGGGGTGGGCCTCTACTCCAGTATGATGGGATGTGCTTATACAGGAATGGCAAATGAAGAGACAGACACACACAGGGAGAATGGCATCGGAGCCTGAAGGCAGAAATCTGAATGATTCACCAACAAGCCAAGAAACAAGAGAGACTTCCAGAAACCTCTAGAAGCTAGTAGAGGAGCCTGGAACAGATCCTCCTGCACAGGAGGAACCAACACCTATGACAGTCTCATCTGAGGCTTCTAGCTTCCAGAAATATGAGACAATACATTTCCATTGTTTAAGCCACCTGGTTTGTGGTACTTTGTAATGGCAGCCCTAGAAAACTAAACACACTCAAGTTAGCCATATGCTGCTTTTCTCCTCTGGAGTTAGGAACCACAGTATTGTGTTTGATTTCTATTTCCACTCCCCTGGCCTCATGGCCCACCAGAATAATACCACCTGCAAGGCCCTTTACCAACTGGTCTGTTACCGGTGTCACTCAGATGGGCTGTGGACTGACCATTGTTGCCAGACACCACTGAACTGTTGTTCCTCTGATGCCCCTTTTGGGTGGGCCATGGAGTGGGGGGGGGGTCTGGCCAACACTTCCCCTAATACTGGAGGGTGTGCATGCATAAGGCTGCTTCTAAAAGGACAGTGGCCAGTAACGACTTGTAAACAAGAATAATGGAAATTATTAACTCTTTAACCAACACTATCACCTACCTTTGACTCTGTTGATGGGGCTGAACTTGTTCAGTGGAACTGATTGAGATCTGTTGATCAAAGGCTAATCTGAGCAAGGGCCTCAAAAGGGCACCAGCTACATGCAGTACCCTGTCTATGACAGATGGTGGCGCTTCATCACAGCCAGTACTTGAAGGAGAACCCTACTCCTTACTAAATCCATTTCTTTCAAACCTACAATCAAGTAGTTACTGTGCTCAAGTGCATACTTTTATCATGTCATTACTCAGAGGACATTGATCAGGTTTTTAAATTGCTTTTAACATCTTGAGGAATTAAAAAATTAATTTCTTTTATAGTCAGGTCCTACATTCCTTCCTTCCCTCCTTTCTTTCTTTCTTCTTTCTTTCCTTGCTTTTGGTGCTGGGGTTTGAACACAAGGACATTCTACCTCTGAGCTACACTCTCAGACCGATTTTATTTTTTATTTGGAAACAGGGTCTCATTAAGTTGCTGAGAGCCTCGCTAAGTTGCTGAGGCCTGCTTCGAACCTGTGATCCTCCTGTCTCAGCCTCCCAAGTACTGGGATTACAGGTGTGAGCCACCACACCAGGTTTATAGTCAGGTATTTAAAAATCCTCAGTAAAGGGTGTGTCTCAGGGGTAGAATTCCCCTGGCCCCAGTTTAAAAAAAAATCCTCAGTAGAATATGTGTATATGCTAAGATATTTCCCAAAAGAGGTTGGGGTGGGGGCATAATGTATGTTTTGCTTTCTTTCAGAGTAAAGCCATTGTAGTGAATCTAGTCTCCAAGAATAAATTTGCCAAAATGCTTTGGAAACGTGAAGCCAACCTTGGCATTAAAGGGGCCACTGCAGAGAGCAGAGCCAAGCGTGCTGCCACCTTTGCCGGGGCGCCGAGGTGGTGAAAGCTCCTTGGTGGGCAGGAAGAGGCTCTAATGGTACAGCGGCTGCTGTCTGGGTATGTAGCGTGCTTCTCCTCAGATTGTTTTCTCTTGGGGAAAATGGTCTCAATGAACTGTCTTCATCAGCTCTAAACATACCTCCTCAACCAGCCCCTCTGCCGGGTGCTCTGGATAGAGGAAAATAATTCTGTGAACTGCTCATCTGTTTATAAAGACTAGTGTCCAGGAATTTGATTTCATACAAACTAAAGACAAATTGAAGTGCCTCTGTTGGACTTCATGTAGCTAATAGCCATAAAGGTTCTTCTATTGTTAAGAAAACACTATAATAGGTCTGATTTAAACACACACACACACACACACACACACACCACCACCACCACCACCACCACCACCAAGACTGGGAAATGGATTCTGTTCACAGAAGGGCTTAACTACTTTTGTGTGTGTGTGTGTGTGTGTGTGTGTGTGTGTGTGTGGTACTGGGGGTGAAACCCAGGGGCAGTCTACCACTGAGCTACACCCACAACCCTACTTTACTTTTTATTTTGAAACAGGGTCTCACTTAATTGCTGATGGCCTTGTTGAATTGCTGAGGTTGGCCTCGAACCTGTAACCCTCCTGTCTCAGCCTCCCAAGTACTGGGATTACAGGCATGAGCCACCATGCCTTAACTACTTTATTTTATTTTTTGCGATACTGGGGATTGAACCCAGGGGCATTCTACTTTTGAGCTATACCCCCAGCCCTATTTTTTTATTCTTTATTTTGAAACAGGGTCTCACTAAGTTGTGGAGGGCCTCACTAAGTAGCTGAGGCTGACTGTAAACCTGTGATCCTCCTGTCTCAGCCTCCCAAGTACTGGGATTACAAGTGTGCGCCACCACACCCAGCTTCCCCATGGACTTTAACAATAGTTTTATGATGTGTGATTTGACTCTAATTTGGCAAGAAATAGAATGTCCCATTTTCCTGTGCGGCAGGTGGGAGGTGAAGAGCTCACTGTCAAGCTATTTCAGCTTGTAATGCAGTTAAATGAGTGTGGGATGAACCTTGCTCCAAACTTTTTTTTTTTAAAGTATATTTGTGACAGGCAGAACAATGTGAAGACAGTCTGGAGACATTGATGGCTTGGGTGGGCCCTGGTCCAGTGAACGGTGAATGTGTTAGTCAGCTTTCCATACTGTAACAAAGACCTGAGGTAATCAACTTTAAAAGAGTAAAGGTTTACTTTGGGGTCACAGTTTTGAAGGTTTCAGTTATGGCCAATTGGCCCATTGCTTTGAGGCCTGTGGGAGGCAGCACCTCGTGGTGGGAGCGTGTGGCAGGGGAAGTGTTCATTTCATGGCAGCAGAAGAGACAGGAAGGGGCCAAGGTTCCTGTGTCCCCTTCAAGGGCACGCCCCCATGATCTAACTCCCTTCTGCTAGCCCCCACTTTCTGAAGGTTCCACCACCTCTCTATTGCACCACAGCCTGGGGACCAAGCCTTTACTACACAGGCCTTTGGGGGACATTCCAGAAAAAACTATAGCAGTGAGGACCATCCTTCTTTGTCATTATTCCTGACAAAGCTGGTTACAACTGTCCCCTTTATAAATGGGACGTCCCTTTTCTTCTATGGACATTCACTTTTAACTCTCCTTGTTGTATATGGTCACAAATAAGCTTTGAAGCACAACCCAGAGTTTCAGGCTCTGATTGACAGCCAAGTGTAAATTGCCAAGAATCTAGATTCTCCCCAGTTTAGTACACAGAGAGTCAGTAAGGCTATTAGTGTGTTTACCCTGGTGTAATGAGTACTGATTCTGATATTAATTGTATCAGTTTAGAAAACACAGCATGTATGTCACTGCAACCCACAGTGAGTCTCATCATCCCTATTTCACAGATGAAAATGTAGGTAGAAGATTCCATGTGTTCCATAACTCTACCCTATTTTTCATTTATAAGCTCTTTTAAATGTCAATTCTATAACTTGGATAGGGATCAGGCTTCTGAAAACCAAGTTTTGGTCTGAACAAGGAAGGTTTTGTTTTTTGGTTTTTTTTGTTTTTGTTTTTGTTTTTTGCTAACAGTCTGGATTTAAAAAGGCAAATTGGCAGCTTTCTCCTAACCATAACACTGAAATAACTATGTATATATACATACACACACACACACATACATACATAAAATATGTAGCAGTATTTAAAAATATGGAAAGTTTGTTAACAGACCAGAGATATTTAGGGAATTCTAGAAAATATGAATCAGAAAGGATTGGAATGAGGAAAAGCTGATTAATATTAATTTACCTGTGGTTCAATACAAAGAAGGAGCTTAACAGATCACTAAAAACCTTAACAGATCACTAAACTCTGAATTGCAGGGTCTGAGACCAGCTAGGGTAGTTAATCTATAGGCGCCGGCTCCATAATTCCACCCGGCTTCTCTTCCCAGGCACAAAGGACCCAGTGAAAGGAGGCTTAGGTAGGAGTCACCAGCAGCTGCTCCAGACCTGCACTCAACAGGAAGTCCCTCTGCTGGCGTCACCTGCCCAGTCACTTCCAGGATAAGCCTAAGGGTGCTTTAGGCTCCACCCACACCTGCCACTCTTCCCACCCACAGGAAACAGACACCACTACCACCTCCACAGCTGTTGTCATCATTATTAGATTATTGCATAGAAATTACCTAGGGATCTTGTTAAGAAGTGATTTTTTTTTCATATCTTTTGACAGGGTCTCACCAAATTGCCCAGACTAGGCTCAAACTCTGTCTCCTATCTCAGCTCCCCAAGTTGCTGGAATACAGGCGTGCACCAACATGCCTGGCTAAGATGTGATTCTAATTCACTAGTTTTGGGGTGTGGCCTGAGAGTGAAATGAACTCCCAGCTGGCACCAATTCTACTGGCTTCTGGACAACACTTTGAATAGCAAGGGTCTAGACCAGCATTTTCTAAAATAGGTTCCCTCCTGGGTGTGGTGGCACACGCCTGTAATCCCAGTACTTGGGAGACTGAGATAGGAGGATAGCAGGTTTGATGCCAACCTCAACAATTTAGTGAGACTCTGTTTCAAAATAAATAAGGGCTGGGAATGTAGCTCAGAGGTAGCTCTGAGGTAAAATGCCCCTAGGTTAAATCTCCAGTACAAAAAAAAAGTTCCACACATTTTAAATTAAAAACAACATTCATAAACTTAAAAAGTTATTCTTAGCCGGGCGTGGAATAACTGTAATCCTAGTACTCGGGAGGCGGAGACAGGAGGATTACAGGTTCAGAGCCTTCCTCAGCAACTTAGTAAGCCTCTTAGCAATTTAGTGAGATTCTGTTTCCAAATAAAAAATAAAATAGAGCTGGTGGTGTAGCTCATAGGTAGCATGCCCCTGGATTCAATCCCCAGCACCCCCCCAAAAAAAACCCAGTTATTCCTAAACAGTTTAAAGCCCTCAAAGACACTGTTATAAGTTTGAGGAAATCTTAAGTTCATATCAGTAATTAGCTTTGAACACTATCACCTATTCTTTGAACTTCCTTTCCCATGGCTCTCTTGTGATTAAAAGTTTCCAACCTCTACATTCTTTTCGCACTCTTACTACAATGTTAGCAATTTATTTCCAGTTTGCCCCGAAGTTAGGCTGGCTCCCTTGAAGTCCTTGGCATGACAGGGCACAAGACGCATCTTGCGCTTTGCTTGCCAAACGTTACAACAGCTGCAGAACATGTTCAGAAGTAAATCGTGTTTGCTTTGCTCATTGAGTAAAAATCCAAATAATAAGACCCTATTCATTGCCCCTGGACGCCACTAGAGACTTGAAGCCTTTGCTTCAAGTGGGCACTTCAGAAACTGGTGGACAGTTTCAGAAAAGACTTAGCTTCAAGTCACAGCATATGTGATAAATTGGAAAAGAAAGAAAAAGCTCGGAGGAGGCAGGTGAGACCTGCTTCTCCTCAGGCAACTTCCTCAGATTCAGGGACAGCAGGCTCAGGCCAAGAGAGGAGCTCATTTAAATTCCTGACCTTCCTCTGAGCTCTGTTGAAGCCAAGTAGCTGCAAAGAGCAGCAGCTACTGCCTCTGGGATTCGTTTCCTAACAGTTGGGGGCAGCAGACAAAGCTGCCTATCAAGGGTGGGAGCAGGGACTTGGACCAAGACCAAATTAGAAAGGAATGTTGGCAAGTTACTCACTTCCTAAGCCCATACAATGAGGATAATAGTCTTTTCTGCCTGGGACTGTTGAGAGGATTATGGGAGATGATATATGTTAAAGATTCTGCAGTGCAGGGATGGGGTAGCTGCTCTTTGTATTAGTATTAATATGATCAAGAGTTAATGCATAGCCGGGCGTGGTGGCACACACCTGTAATCCCAGGATTTGGGAGGCGGAGATAGGAGGATTGCAGGTTTGAGACCAGCCTCAACAATTTAGCAAGGCCTCCAGCAACTTAGTGAGACCCTGTTTCAAAATAAAATAGTGCTGGAGGTCCAACTCAGAGGTAGAATGCCCCTGAGCCCAATCCCCAGTACCAAAATACAAAACAAAACAAAACAATAAAAGGGCTGAGGGTGTAGCTTGGAGATAGAATGCCCCTGGGTTCAATCCCTAGTACCACATTACAGAGAGAGAGAGAGAGAGAGAGAGAGAGAGAGAGAAGAAAGAGAGAGAGGAGAGAGAGAGAGAGATGAGAGAGAGAGAGAGAGAGAGGAGAGAGAGAGGAGAGAGAGAGAGAGAGAGAGAGAGATGAGAGAGAGAGAGAGAGAGATAAGAGATAAGAGAGAGAGTTAATGCATGGGAGCTGCTGTTTGTATTAACACACTGCTGAGCCCTGTTGGGGATGTCTCAGCAGCCAGCTAGCCCAATATTGGGGTCTCCACCTCCCTCTCCCCACCTTGCCAAGAAACTCAAATGGAGGTGACCTGCTAGGCATTGAGATCTGGTGGAGGACAGGCTAGAGGTGCGACCTCAGTGAGGACACAACCACAGTCACATCTGGAAGACAAGGGCTGTGCCAGAGAAGTCTCAGCAAGTTAAAAAAATAAACATCAAGCCAAGTGTAGAGCTGATTTTCCATGCAGAGGAGACTCGAGGATGCCTTGGGGCACCCTGGGCAGGTCAGGCAGGGAACCTCCATGGCCAGTGCCCAGCATGCTGGAGGGAGAGGCAGCAGGCCCCAGCCCCATCATCTTATTCTCCCTTTGTTTTGTTGTTGTTTGTTTGTTTGTTTGGTTTGTGGTACTGGGGATGGAACCCAGGAGTGTTCTCTGAGCTACATCTCCAGACCTATTTTATTTTTATTTGGAAACAGGATTTCACTAAATTGCAGAGGGCCTCACTAAATTCCTGAGGCTGGCTTCGAACCTGCAATTCTCCTGTCTCAGCCTCCCAAGTACTGGGATTACAAGCGTGTGCCACCTTGCTTGGCTTACGAGAGACATTTTAAATGTTGAAAGACAGGACTTTGTAAGGAAGTGAATGCGAACAGGGAGAAGAGTCAAGAGTTCATGTAAAAGAGAAAACCCTGCATTAGAGTATAGCAAGAATGTTCAGAGGGAGAGGAAGAACAGGAGAAAGCAGTGCCATGGAGGCCGAGGAGGAAAGACGGGGGACGATGATGAGCAGCTCTCACACAGCAGACAGGTCCAGGGAGAGGAGAAGTAGGAAGGGAAAGGGGTGTTGAATGCCACTGACTTTGGTGGTTAGAGTGGAGGTCACTCGTGACATTTGCTTGGACAGTCTAAGAAACGGTGGACAGCATGGGGGGCAAGTAGGATAGCAATGGTGTGTGTGTGTGTGTGTGTGTGTGTGTGTGTGTGTGTGTGTGCACGTGCGTGCATACAGCAACTTAGTGAGACCTTGTTTCAAAATAAAAAATAAAATAGGACTGGGGATGTAGCTTGGAGGTAGAATGTCCCTGGGTTCAATCCCAACACCAAAGGAAAAAAAAAAAAACAGGAAAAAAATGAAGGCAGTCTATATTTTCAAGAATTTGACATACAAGAAGAGAGAGAAACCACTTGACAAGGAAAAATGATCCATAGCGAGCTTTTGGTTTATGTCTTAGTAGGTGCAGGACAAGCAATTTGTATATGTGAGGCAAGAATTCAGTAGAGGCCAGAGATTAAATATAAAGGACAATGAGAGAGATTTATTATGAAAAATTGGCTCACACAATTATGGGGCCAAGAATATCTCACGAGCTGCTATAAGCAAGCTGGAGACACAGAGAAGCTGGTGATGTAATTAAAGTGAGTCCAAAGGCCTAAGAAGGAGGAGATATAAATTCCAGTCCAAGAGATGTCCCAGCTGAGGCAGAAGAGAAGGAAGGGGCAAATTCCTCCTTCCCTGCCTTTTGTTCTATACAGGTGTGGGCACTGTGAGGTCTGACAGTGGACGTTGGTGGACGTTGAGAACAAAAGAACTCCAGCAGTGGCGGGAAAATGCTCCTGACCATCCCCCTGCCCCCAGCCCCATAAATCTACCTGTCCTGGTCTGCAGTTAAAACCACTAATCAGAGGACTACATGACTGTTTGTTCTCCCTCCCTCCTAATGCCCCATAAAAAGCCCCTAGTCTGTAAGGAAGGGGCTCCTGACTCTCATGGACTCTCCCCAGGTCAGCTGCCTCCTCCCAGGTTTTATTTTTAAATAAAATCTGTTCCTGCTGTCGAGCTGTGCCCCCTCTTTTACCCCATTTTCCCCAACAACAGGCCCTCAATGAATTAGATGATGCCCAATTTCCGGGGGAGGGTAACCTACTTTAGTGAGTCCACTGATTCAAATGCCAATCTTATCTGGAAACACCCTCACAGGCACACTCAAAAATAACATTTAATCTGGGCACCCCGTGGCCAGGCAAGTCAACACATAAAATTAACACTTACAAATACACATAACATGAAATTACCACCTTGACTTAAAGATCTTAAACAGATATTTTAGGGTTGTGTCCTGGTGTGCCAATTCCTGAAATGGAATTCAAGATCCTGAAAGCTGAGGTAAGGAATTATTGAACTCCACGGAGAAGAGAGTTTTGAAAGGAAGGTTATAGAACAATGAATTGAAAGGAGCCAGGGGCAAGGTCCGGCCAAGATGATCTATTGGCCTACAGAGGAGGGTGAGGGGGTTAGTGGGACAGGAACAAATTCCACCTGATCCCTGGGAGGGAAGGCTGCATCAGGCACAAATTCCAGTTCTCTGTCGCAATAAGAAAACAGCGATGTTTGAGGAAAGAGCCACTTTTTTTGTGTGGTACTGGGGATTGAACCCAGGGGCATTCTACCTCTGAGCTACACTTCCAGCCCTATTTTTTATTATTTTTTTAAAATTTGGAAACAGGGTCTTACTAAGTTGCTGAGGCTGGCCGTGAACCTGCGATCCTCCTGTCTCAGCTGTAGGAGGGAACCCACAGAGATACACCAGACTACAAAAATCCAATTTTGAGGTCTTTATTTACTGACCTGTCCGGGCCACACACCTGGAGAGTGCAGCCCCAAGGATCTATTGACAGCTGCTTATATAGAAAAAAGTACAGTTTCACAGGATCAAAAGTTCAAGTTCACAGAATTTGAGAATGATGGAAAACAACTCACTTGAGACCAAACAATATATGTTTACCTTACATTTGACATCGCTTGGATTTTCTACATCCGCGTAAGCAAAGCGGTGGGGATGCAGAAGCCAAGGTTAAGCATATGCAGCCTTCGCAAAGTTTACGGCGGCCCTGCCTTAAGCCAAACATTCTTAGTGGAGCTTATGGCCTTGTGGCGCTCAGGTGGCAATGTGGAGTAACTAGTGTTAAAGTTTAAGCATACCTCATCTCACAGCCTCCCAAGTACTGGGATCACAGGCATGCGCCAGCACACCCGACTTAAAGGGCCACATTTCTAGGGTGGTTTATGGGAATTTGTTATTTCAGAACATAATAGGAATCTTTTTTTTCTTTTCTTTCTTTCTTTTTTTTTTTTCTTAATTCTCTCTCTGTGCCGGTATTAGAAAATCGCTCTGAAATTAATTTATAATAAAATGTAAAAGGCAGTCATTCAGACAGGGAGAGGTGGTAGCTCTGTCCATTACATTCCAAGAGCTCCTCCTCCCTTATTCTTCTGCCCCTTTGTTCTAAATGATTAACCCATAGTAAGAATGTAAAGACAACTGAAGCCTCTTGCGTTAGAAGCATAAGCATGTAGAGACTTAAGAGCACCATAGAGGTGGTTAAGGCTTTAGCCCTAAGATCACAGTGACTCTGCCTAGCACATTTTAAAACTGTGAAGATAGCAAGGGACTTATGCCTTGCTCTTAGAGATTGTACACAGCTGCACTGGCCACAGCTAGTGCCTCTATTTACCTCCTATTCTTTGTGACTCAGGCCTCAGTATGAGAAAGGCAAACTCCACGTGTTACATCAAAGTGCCCATAGTTGATAGACAACCAATACATCCCAATACAATAGGAGTAAAACCAAGATAGATTATTGACCTCTGCACTTAGTAAGTGCATTGAGCAGACTAGAAGCCTAAGGAATAAGTTATGCCTAAGAAATAATAAGTTACTAGCTTGTTGCCTTGGTAATGCTGATAAGAACATACTAATGTGGAAACTGTATTTAAAGTCTGGGGTCTGAGGAGGGGGAGAGTTCCACTTTCGGGCTCTCCAGCAGGTCTTCCAGGCACGCTACTTTTTTCTCTTCTCTTTTTCTATTTCCTACTGACTTTGTAATAAAATTTTGTTAAAGCTGCAACTGAGCCGCCTGTTTAAAACTATTCTCCTCTTCACACAATCTGATCTGAATTGAAGGGAAAGAGCCCACAGCTCCACTTCCACCGTAACATCTCCATTTTTGTACTGGGGATTGAACTCAAGGGCATTCTGCCTCCAAGCTACAGCTACATCTTTCCCTAGCCCTGTTTATTATTTAATGAATCTCTGCCTCCTCCTTCTTCTCCTTCTCCTCCTCCTCCCCCTCCAGTACTGGGGATTGAACCTGGGGCATTCTACCTTTGAGATACACTCCCAGACCCTTTTCTATTTTTTGTTTTGAAACAGGGTCTCACTAAGTTGCTGAGTCTGGCCTTGAACCTGCGATCCTCCTGTTAGCCTCACAAGTACTGGGATTACAGGTATGTGCCACCTTAAAAGGGAGATTCAATGGGAGCAGGATAGACCAAGAAATGGGTGGAACTTGAGTGGCTAGGGATGAACCAGTGAAGAAGTTAGGTAACTAGATAGGAAGGTTGTGTGCCATAACTCAGATCTAGGAATGAGGGAGGCAGGGTGTTAAGAGCTTGACAGGTATGGAACTAGGTACTCTCGGGATTCCAACTGCTATCAAGTTGCTTTTTGTCTCTGTAAACTCTCCATCTTGTTCCTAGACAGAGCTGCGTGCCCTCTGGGATTCAGGGGCGTAACATGCAGAGTGTGTGCTGTAGATTAGCCGTTCGTTCATGGCTTTGGCATTTTACTGAGACCTTGGTATTTAAAAAGATAAGGTAGTATTGTTTGGAAATTAAAATAATTTAATTCTACTGGGTGTCTGAAATAAATTCCTATGGAGTCGTAAAGAAAAGACACATATTTGCTTTTGTTTGTTTGTTTGTTTTTGCAGTCCTGGGGATTGAACCCAGTGGCATTCTACCTCCGAGCTACACTCCCAGCCCTATTTTTTATTCTTTATTTTGAAACTGGGTCTCACTAAGTTGCGGAGGGCCTTACTAAGTAGCTGAGGCTAGCCACAAACCTGCGATCCTCCTCTCTCAGTCTCCCAAGTACTGGGATTACAAGCGTGCTCAACCATGCCAGGCGAAAAGACACATATTTGAAAGCAGTTCGACAAGCTTGAATTTTACTTTTTGCAAAAAGGGATCGTGGCACCAGTAAGTCAGGCGTGCAGGAACAGCATGGTGGAAAACTGCTGGGCATTTTATTTCCAGCACGGGGCTTCTGTGCTGTGCTCCTATTGGCGGGAACACAGCCTTACAATCATTATGCCATTGGCTGAAGGGGATGCGGTGGGTGTGTGTGGGGGGTGGGAGGTTGACACTAACGATTCTCAGGAAATGCTATCTTTACAAAAATACAAGTGCACAAAGGGTTACACAACGACAGTTTTACAAAATGGAGCCTAAGTCAAGCTATTCCTTTGATAGAAAAGATCTAAGCCAGGTATGGTGGTGCATGCCTGTAATCCCAGAACTTGGGAGGCTGAGACAGGAGGATCGCAGGTTTGAGGACAGCCTCAGCAAGTAGTAAGACTCTCATCAACCTGTTTCTAAATAAAAATAAAATAGGGCTGGGGGGGGTGTAACTCAGTGGTAGAATGCCCCTGGGTTCAATCCCCAGCACCACACACACACACACGCACACACACACACACACAAAAGAAA
The DNA here is from genome assembly GCA_004027185.1 of Glis glis. NCBI lineage: Eukaryota > Metazoa > Chordata > Mammalia > Rodentia > Gliridae > Glis > Glis glis. Next base: position 25,296 of record PVJS01015932.1, read on the forward strand.
AGATCTAATTAGATGCACGCTTGTGATCTCAGTACTTGGGAGGTGGAAACCGGAGGATCTGGGTTCGCGGCCAGCCTCAGCTACTTAGTGAGGCCCTCCGCAACTTAGTGAGACCCTGTTTCAAAATAAAGAATAAAAAATAGGGCTGGGGGTGGAGCTCGGAGGTAGAAAGCCCGTGGGTTCAATCCCCAGTGCCACAAAAAAAAAGAAAAGATCTAATTATATTCTCACATGGGAATTAACTGTTCCTCAACTACTTGGTTTTTATGAGAAAGAGGAGATTAAGATAGTCATGGACACTAAGAAAATATTTTTTCCTTTTAAAATTTTATTTTAAATTGAGAAATAATAATTGGGTTACAATGAGATGTTTTTTGTTTGTTTGTTTTTGCTAAGGGTCTTGCTAAGTTGCTGCAGGTCTTCGCTGGCCTTGATCCTCCTGTCTCAGCCTCCCAAGCACTAGGATTACAGTTGTGTGCCACCACACCGAGCCAAGATGTTTTAATATTTGTTTCCATTGTGGAATATCAATTTGGAGAGAATTCATATCTTTATTATGTTGTATCTTCCAATTCATGAAACTATGTTCTCTTTATTTAAATCTTTTTTTCTATCTCTTTCATTACTATTGTGTAGTTTTCAGCATTCAAGCTCAGTATATGTTTTGTTAAAATTATACCTATGTGTTTAATTTTTGTTAAATGATTATAAATGACATTAAATTTTTAATTTCAGTGTTTCTGTGTTCCTTGAGAGTATATACAAATACAATTTATTTTCTATGTTATCTTTATCCCATGAATACTGAATTTGTTTATTGGTTTTAGGAGTTTTTGTTCTGTTTTGTTTTTGTAGATTTCTTCTAAGACTTTTTTTCTAGGGTATTATATTATCTGCAAATAGAGACAGTCTTATTTCTGATCTGTGGGCCTTTCATTCTCCTTGCCTTATTCTGTTGTCTAGAACTTCTAGTACTGTTTAAATAAGAGTGGTGAGAGCAGACATCCCTGCCTTTTTCCTTTTTTTAGGCGAATAGCATTTAGTCTTTCACTATTAAGTAGGATGTTAGCTATAGTTTGTTGATAGATGATTGCTCTATTTTGAGTCTTGTATGTCCCCAGAGGCCCATGTATGTGTTAAAGGCTTGGTCCCTGGGGTAGCATCACTGAGAGGTGCTATAGGCTTTTAGGAGGAGGGGCCTTGTGGAAAGTCCTTGGGTCGTTGAGGGTGTGCCCTCAAAGGGCATTGTGAGGCCCTGGCCCCCCCTTTCTGTCTCTCTTTGCTCGCTGGATCATGATGTAAGCAGTTTGTTCTGTCAGGCATTCCTCACCCTCAGCATCTGGCATGCCCACCTGGGGCCCAAAGTAATGGGTTCACTTGATCATGGATGGACACCTCCCCAACTGTAGGCCAAATTAAAGCTTTTCTCTTTATAATTATTTTGGATATTTTCTTATAGTGATAGAAAACTAATACAGTGTTCTTTACCCAGTTGAGAAAGTTTCCCAGTATTCATAGTTTTCTAAAAGTTGGTTGTTTTTAACCAAGGATGTGGGTTAGATTTTATCAAGTGCTTTCTTTCTTCCTTTTTTCTTCTTTTGTTTTTGGTACTGGGGATTGAACCCAGGGGCATTCTACCTCTGTGCTACACCCCCAGCCCTATTTTATTTTGTAGCAGGTTTCACTAAGTTGCTGAGGGTGGCCTCTAACTTGCAATCCTTCTGTCTCAGCCTCCCAAGTACTGGGATTATAGGTGTGTGCTACTATGCCAGCTCTTATCAATTGCTTTCTTGCATTGACTGGTATAATCAAGGAGATAATATGGTTGTCTATTTGATTGATTTTCAAATATTGACTAGCCTTGTATTCCTGGAACTGACTCTGCTTCCTCATGGTATATAATTTTTAAATGTATTATTGAATTCTCTTTGCTAACATTTCATTAAGGATTTTGCATCTCTATATATGAAGTCTCTAGTTTTCTATTTATAGTGTCTTTGAATAGGGTATCACAGTAACACTAGCTTTATAAATTGAATTAACAATTGTTCTCTCCTCTGCCATTTGTGGAACAGATTGGCATTAGTTCTTCCTAAATTTTTTTTAATTCTCCACTGAAATCATCTGGGCCTAGAGATGGATGTTTTGGGGAGTTACAAAATTATGAGTTCAATTTTTAATAGTTATAGGGCTATTTATATTATCTGTTTCATATGGGGTATTTTATGATAGTTGATGTTTCTCAAAACATTGGTCAATTTCCTCTACTTCATCAAATTTATATGTTGTAAGGTTGTTCATTGTATTATGTTATTATCTTTTTGCTGTCTATAAGATACGTAGAAATATCCTCTTTTTCATTCCTTAAATTGGCAATTTGTACCTTCACTCATTTTTTTATTGTCAGTTGTGTTAGAGCTTTGTCAATTTTATTGATCTTTTAAAGAAATTGCCTCTCAGCTGGGTGCAATGGTGCACGCCTGTAATCCCAGTACTTGGGAGGCTAAGACAGGAGGATCTCAGGTTCACAGCCAGCCTTAGAAACTTAGTGAGACTCAGCCGGGCATGGTGGCACACGCTTGTAATCCCAGTACTTTGGGAGGCGGAGACCGGAGGATCCGGGTTCGCGGCCAGTCTCAGGCCAGTCTCAGTTCGCGCACGCACGCGCTCTCTCTCTCTCCCTGTCTCTCTCTCTCTCCCTGTCTCTCTCTCCCTGTCTCTCTCTCTCTCTCTCTCTCTCTGTGTCTCTCTGTCTCTGTCTCTCTCTCTCTGTCTCCTTAGTGAGGCCCTCCGCAACTTCGTGAGACCCGGTTTCAAAATAAAGTATAAAAAAAATAGGGGCGGGGGCGTAGCGCAGAGGTAGAACGCCCCTGCGTTCAATCCCCGGTACCGCAAAAAAGAAAAAGAAAAAGAAAAAGAAACTTAGTGAGACTCTCAGCAACTTAGAAAGACGCTGTTTCAAAATAAAAAAACAAAAAGGGCTGGGGGTATAGCTCAGAGGTAGAATGCCCCCTGGGTTCAATCCCCAGTAACAAACAAACAAACCAAAAAAAAAAAAAAGAAAAGAAAGACTGATTCATTGACTTTTCTTTCTTGCTTTTCAGTTTGAACTTTACTGATGTTAATATTTTTATTATTTCTTTCCTTCTGCTTTCCCTGGATTTACTTTTCTCTTTTTTGTGTAAGCTCTTGAACTTGGAATTTAGATTATTGACTTAAAGCTCCCCCTGCACCCCGCAGTGCTAGGGACTGAACCCAGGGCCTCACACATGCTAGGCAAGCACCTTGCGATGAGCCACATCCCCAGCCTGCATTTCTTCTTTTCTAACATACACATTGAGTGCTATCAGTTTCTCTCTCAATACTGCGTTGGCTAGGTCTCACAAGTTTCCACATGTTGCATTTTCATTCAATTCAATGACTGTTTCCCCATCCTTGAGATTTTATCTTTGACCAATGGATTAGTTAAAAGTGTGCTGTTTTGTTTCCAAGTGTTTGAAAATTTCTTACTGTCATTATTGATTTTTAGTTTGATTCCATTGTATTAAAGATTACATTCTGTATAGTTTAAATTCTTTTAAACATGTTGAGGTTTGTTTTATGGCTTGGGATATAATCTAACCAGGAATATGTCTCATGTTCACTTGAAAAGAATGTATACTCTTCTCTCCTTGTTTAAACTGTTTCTGTTTTGCTAGGTTGCTCCTTGCCTGGTCCTTTGGCTAGAGAGTACATAACTCATCAGGTTACCAGTGGTAATGCCTTGGAATTCTGTTACTCTGTTCCATAACTAGTCCATGACTGTAGCTCAGATGAGTCATTATGTGAATGTTTTCCTCTGTTCTGTTAGAATAAAATGGATTTCAGGGCTCTGTTGCAAACGGATTCACTTTAACTTAAATGTTCTTGTAAATCATTGATAGAGAGTCATTATGTTATGATTTAAATTCTTTTATGTTATGATTACCATTTGGAAAACAGATGTTCATTCAGTACTCTGTTTCCACAGAAATAGAATGTCTATACTCTTTCAGATGCTTATTTGGAAAAAAATTGACTGCTTTTTTAAGGCTTCCTTTGAAAATGAAAATTTGTTCCAACATGAATTCTAAACACCATTTATTAATATCAATGTCTAAATCATCAAAGGGTGCTTCAACAACCAGTCATTTATGAACAGTTCTGTTTCCAACAGTTAGCAAAACTGCTCATAAATGACTAGTTGTAGAAGCAGCCTTTGATGTTTTAAACACTGATATTAATTAAACAGCTATCCCTGTCCTCAAAGATATTAAAAACCTAGAAAAATTGCCTTATCTTTATTTCTTTAAGAGGCATAAGAGTATTTCCTTTTTATTTTTGGAACTGCCTTCTCTTTTGTTATCCTAAAATTTTTCTTGTGTCCACAAAAGGGGAATTTGCTGTTGAAATTGCATCTCCCTATAAATCAGATTGTTTATAAATAAGAGTTTGAAAATTAGACATGTGAAAATACTGGTGAGAAAGAAGCCACTCACAAGCCACAGAGAGAAGCTCCAAAGAACCAGATTTGCATACAGCCTCCTGACAATTTTGTTGCACAAGGAACCCAATCTATGGTATTTCGTTATGATAGCCCCAGAACACTAATGCATAGACAGTGGGATTTGTATCACAACTCACCTAGAGATAATTGCAATATTGGTAATATCAAAGTGCACGTTTATTCTTTTCATTGCTAATGACCCTCTGTGTCAATTTGGCCCTTTTATTTTTATTGGCACAAGATTTGAAGAGTTACCAAAATTTCTGTCGTATTTCAAAATTTTCCCTTTGGACTTTGGATATTTTTGAACTTTGACACATATGACACACAGTCACTCCTTGGTTTTGTAAAGTAATTGGCAATAAGCAAATAAAATGAATTTCACAAATCAGTTTACATGAATTTTCATATGCTTTCATATTATCTACAATCACTGTATTAATCACCAATTAATCATCATACATCATTTTTTTTGTAGTACTGGGGATTGGACCCAGAGGTTCTCTATCATTGAGCTACATCCCCAGCCCTTTTTATTTTTTATTTTTGAGACACACTCTTGCTAGATTTCCCAAGCAGGCCTCTAACTTACAATTCTCCTGCCTCAGCCTCCCAAGTTGCTGGGATTTCCATGATATGTCACCACACCTGGCAAACATACATCTTTTAATTTTTAGAGTGACAGCTAAAATTATATAAATAGAATTAGCATAGGAAAAAGAATGGAATGTAAAATATAAAACAAAAAGGGCAGAAAAGAAACATAGAAGAGAAACAATTAGAAAGCTCCACAAGAATTATAAATTTAAAATCAAGCTGGACACTGTGGCACACGCCTGTAATCCCAATACTTGGGAAGCTGAGACAGGAGGATTGCAGGTTCCAGGCCAGTCTCAGCAACCAGCTCAGAGGTAGAAAGTCCCTGGGTTCAATACCCAGTACCAAAATAAATAAATAAATAAACAAATAAATTTAAAATCAGCACGTGGGCACAGTGATGTATGCCTGTAATCCCAGTACTTGGGAGGCTGCTGAGACAGGAGGATCACAGGTTTGAGGACAACCTCAGCAAGTAGTGAGACTCTCATCAACCTAGTGAGACCCTGTTTCAAAATAAAAAATAAAATAGGGCTGGGGGTGTAGCTCAGAAGTAGAATGCCCCTGAGTTCAATCCCCAGTACCTCAAAAAATAAAAATAAAAGATAAAAAATAAAATCAGACATATAAACATCTATATTATATGTAAAAGGATTAAATGTCAAGACAGAAATTGTAAGACTGTACCAAATAAGCTTGTGATAGTTGGTCTGGTTTGTCAACTTGACCCTCCTAAGATCATGTGACTTTGGTTGTGTAACAGCAGATTGAACCGGAAGTCCTGCCCCAAATGTGGGCAGCAGGGTTCTGATAGGTGCAGGACTTAGATAAAAAGAAGGAGAAAGCCGCTTAGAGCTGAGCCGCGACTCTTCCTGAAGAAAACGCGTCTGCTCTCGTGTGAGATCGTCAGTCTCCAACTCTGCCGTTTCTTTGAAGAGCTTCTTGATCTTCTGCTCTCGTCTGAGATCGTGGGCCTCCAGCCTTCAGCTAAAACTTCATCATCGTTTCTCCGAAGAGCTTCCTTATCTTCACATCTTGGACTGGACTGAATTGGTGGTTGCTTCAATCCTAAGGCTCCGGCTCTTAGACCGCCCGACCAGCTACTGATTCCTCTGATTCTTCGCGTGCAGTCGAAACTCAGGACTACATTGTGAGCTGATCTAATAAATCCTTTTTTCCCCTCCCTTTCTTCATTCTGTGAATTCTGTTGATCTAGTGAACCCTGACCAATACAAATATTGGTACCAGGAGTGGGGTACAGAGTAACAGAATTCACAAGAATGTGTTCTTTTGGTTGGTTTTCTGGCTTCCGGAGCTGGCTCTCCAATTTTATTAAACCTAAAGTGAGTGAAGGCCGTCCTTCAATTAGTAAGGGAGGTACTGATTCTCCGTGGTGTGAACTATATAAAACTATACAAAAGGTGGACCCTTTCGATTACCCTAACTCTCCTCTTGTGAGGAGCAAAGAGTTTAGTGATTCTATATTTCATATTTTTGACCATTTTACAAATATTAAGGAATATACTAATGTTGGCTGGTTACTCCTGGCATCACTTGAGAAATTAGCATGGGAAAATTATAAGCTCCAGGACTGTATATCAGACCTAACAGTTAGCCGGTGCGCATTGAGGGAGAGTCTTGTCTCCTGTAGTCGTAGAACAGAGATTGCTAAAGATCAAACACAGGCCCTCATCCTGAGATTGGCTGATTTGCAATGAAAGGTTCATTCTCGGCCTAGACAGGTGTCTGCAGTTAAGGTGAGGGCTCTGATAGGAAAACCATGGGATCCTGAAAAATGGAACGGGGATATCTGGGAGGACTCTGAAGAGGCTGGGGACATTGAATCTGAGCATTCTGAGGGGTTTGCCCTGCCAGTAGATGAGGACTCCCCACCCTCTACAGAGTTGGCTTCTCCACCTTCCCCTGGGAAAAATACTCCATCATTGTCTAGGGTGACAGAGCAAGGTAATGCTGATACTCTTCAGGACCTACCCACCCCACCCATTTTTTCCTCCAGACCAATAACTAGGAGCAAGTCTAAGCGGGCCCCTAGAGGTGAGGTGCAGGTTGTGACCCATGAAGAAGAACGCTATACGCAGAAAGAACCTATTGAGTTTTCTAACTCATTCAAACAGAGGTCTGGGGAATATGCATGGGAATGGATTTTAAGGGTGTGGCATAATGGTGGGAATAATATACGATTAGATTAGGCTGAATTTGTTGATATGGGCCCGTTGTGCAGAGATTCTAAATTTAATGCAGCAGCTCATAATGTTAAAAAGGGGACTAATAGTTTATTTGGTTGGTTGGCTGAGGTATGGACCAAAAGATGGCTTACTGTAGGTGATTTGGAAATGCCTGACCTCCCTTGGTTTTCTGTGGATGAGGGGGTTCAAAGGCTGAGGGAGCTTGGAATGCTGGAGTGGATTTGCCATTTGGGATCTTCTCCTCCACAGTGGACACGTCCTGAGGACGTTCCCTTCTCCTGTACTTTAAGAAATAAATTTGTGAGGGGGGCATCATCATCTTTGAAGGGCTCTGCTGTTGCTATCCTCTGTATGCCAGAACTTATGGTGGGAGACACAATTGACCAATTATTGGATTTGGGTGTTATGGGTATTCTTGGTTCCCGTAACAAGGGTCAGGTGTCAGCTCTCAACCGTCAAAGGCAAGGTAGTCACACCTATTATAATGGACAGCAGAGGAAGAAAGATGAGCAGAAGGGCTTGACTCATGCAGATTTATGGCGTTGGCTGATTAGTCATGGTGTCCCCAGAAGTCAAATAGACAGGAAAACCACCAAATTTTTATTGGATTTGTATAAACAGAAAAATTCGAGAATTGATATACCAGAGTCTGACTTCAATCGTAAAAGTGGAGAATCACGGCTTCTCAACCAGTTCCACCCCGTCTGGTGGGCCTGTTTGGCTTTTGGAAGCAACACATTCCTCATTTGGGTGTGTTACTCCAGCCTATCTACCAAGTGACTCGGAAAGCTGCTAGTTTTGAGTGGGGCCCAGAACAGGAGCAGGTCCAAGCTGCCGTGCAGGCAGCTCTGCCTCTTGGGCCCTATGATCCAGCGGATCCTATGGTACTAGAGGTCTCAGTGGCAGGTAGCGATGCTGTCTGGAGCCTCTGGAAAGCTCCCATGGGTGAGTCGCAGAAGAGGCCCTCAGGATTTTGGAGCAAGGCCCTGCCGTCATCCACGGACAATTACTCTCCCTTTGAGAAGCAGCTCTTGGCTTGCTACTGGGCCTTGGTGGAAACGGAACGCTTAACCATGGGCCACCAGGTTACCATGCGACCTGAGCTGCCCATCATGAACTGGGTTCTGTCTGACCCATCAAGCCACAAAGTTGGATGTGTGCAGCAGCAGTCCATTGTCAAGTGGAAATGGTACATACGTTATAGGGCCCGAGCAGGTCCTGAAGGTACCAGCAAATTACATGAGGAGGTGGCCCAGATGCCCGTGGGTCCTACTTCTGTTACAGTGCCTTCTGTTCCCCAGTGTGAACCTATGGCCTCATGGGGTGTACCATATGATGAGTTGACAGAGGATGAGAAAGCTCGGGCTTGGTTTACAGATGGTGATGCGCGATATGCAGGCACTACCCGAAAATGGACAGCGGCAGCCCTGCAGCCCCTCTCTGGGACATCCCTGAAGGACAGTGGTGAAGGGAAATCTTCCCAGTGGGCAGAACTTCGTGCAGTGCACCTGGTTGTGCACTTTGCTTGGAGGGAAAAATGGCCAGATGTACATTTATATACGGATTCATGGGCTGTGGCCAGTGGTTTGGCTGGATGGTCTGGGACTTGGAAAGAACATGATTGGAAGATTGGTGACAAAGACATTTGGGGAAGAGGTATGTGGATAGATCTCTCCGAATGGGCACAAAATGTGAAGATATTCGTGTCCTATGTTAATGCCCATCAAAAGGTGACCTCAGCAAAGGAGGACTTTAACAATCAAGTGGATAGGATGACCCGGTCTGTGGATAGCAGTCAGCCTCCTTCCTCGGCCACCCCTGTCATTACCCAGTGGGCTCATGAACAAAGTGGCCATGGTGGCAGGGATGGAGGGTATGATTGGGCTGAGCAACATGGGCTCCCACTCACTAAAGTTGATCTAGCCACAGCCGCTGCTGAATGCCCAACCTGTCAGCAGCAGAGACCGACGCTGAGCCCCCAATATGGCAGCATTCCTCGAGGTGATCAGCCAGCTACCTGGTGGCAGGTTGATTATATTGGACCCCTTCCATCATGGAAGGGGCAGCGTTTTGTCCTTACTGGAATAGACACTTACTCTGGGTATGGATTTGCTTTCCCTGCACGTAAAGCTTCTGCCCAAACTACCATCCATGGGCTTACAGAATGTCTTATCCACTGCCATGGTATTCCACACAGCATTGCTTCTGACCAAGGATCTCACTTCATGGCCAAACAAGTGCAGCAATGGGCTCATGCTCATGGGATTCACTGGTCCTACCATGTTGCTCACCATCCTGAAGCAGCTGGTTTGATAGAACGGTGGAATGGCCTTTTGAAGGCTCAGTTACGGCGTCAGCTAGGTGGCAATACTTTGTGAGGCTGGGGCAAGGTTCTCCAGAGGCTGTATATTTGTTGAATCAGCGTCCGCTCTATGGTAGTTTCCCCTATAGCCAGAATTTACGGGTCCAGGAATCAAGGGGTGGAACTGGGAATGGTACCACTCACCATTACCCCTAGTGACCCACTAGGAAAATTTTTGCTTCCTGTCCCCACAACCTTATGTTCTGCTGGCCTCCAGATCTTAGTTCCAGAAGCAGGAATGCTTCCACCAGGAGGCACAACAATGGTCCCATTGAATTGGAAATTAAGACTTCCCCCTGGCCACTTTGGGCTCCTCATGCCTTTAAATCAACAGGGTAAGGATGGAGTTATGGTGCTGGCTGAGGTTATTGATCCAGATTACCAAGGGGAAATTGGACCATTACTCCACAATGGGAATAAGGAAAAGTATACCTGGAAGGCAGGAGATCCCTTAGGACGTCTCCTAGTATTGCCATGTCCTGTTATTGAAATCAATGGAAAACTGCAGCAATCTAATCCAGGCAGGATGGCAAATGTCTCAGATCCTCCAGGAATGAAGGTGTGGGTCACCCCTCCAGGTAGAGAACCGAGACCTGCCGAAGTGCTGGCTGAAGGTAGGGGAAATACAGAATGGGTAGTAGAAGAAGGTAGTTATAGGTACCACCTACGGCCACGAAACCAGTTGCAGAAACGAGGTTTGTAACTGTTATAAATATGTTTGTGTATATATATTTATATGTGCTAAGCAGATATCTCTATCTTATCTCCTCCCTTATTTCTTTATCATGTAATACAACACTGATGGACTTATGTCAATATTTAAGTATTAGGGATAAGTATCACTCAGGGGGTCCTGCTTTCTATTCAGGGGAAGTGACTGGTGCGTTTCCGGTTGTACGTGGGATAGCTTTGTCATGTTAGGTGTGATTTTGATATTGTTATTCTATTTATTTGAAGATTGGTGTGATTTAAAAGAGACTGGGTTAGGAGTCAAGTTGACAAGGGGTGGACTTGTGATAGTTGGTCTGGTTTGTCAACTTAACCCTCCTAAGATCATGTGACTTTGGTTGTGTAATAGCAGATTGAACCTGAAGTCCTGCCCTAAATGTGGGCAGCAGGGTTCTGATAGGTGCAGGACTTAGATAAAAAGGAGAAAGCCGCATAGACCTGAGCTGCGACTCTTCCTGAAGAAAACGCGTCTGCTCTCGAGTCGGTCTCCAACTCTGCCGTTTCCTTGAAGAGCTTCTTGATCTTCTGCTCTCATCTGAAATCGTCGGCCTCCAGTCGGAACTCAGGACTACATCATGAGCTGATCTAATAAATCCTTTTTTTCCCCTCCCTTTCTTCATTCTGTGAATTCTGTTGATCTACTGAACCCTGACCAATACAAAGCTCAATTATATATCTTTTACAAAAATCACATTAAAACACATAGATGCAAAAAGGTAGAAAAGAAAATAGATGGAAAAAGTTATACTGGAATCATAACAATATATGCTATATTAGCTATATTAATATCTGGAAAAATAGATCCTAAGGCAAAAAACATTACTACAGATTTTATTATTATTTTTTTTTTTGCGGTACCGGGGATTGAACGCAGGGGCGTTCTACCTCTGCGCCACGCCCCCGGCCCTATTTTTTATACTTTATTTTGAGACCGGGTCTCACGAAGTTGCGGAGGGCCTCACTAAGTAGAGAGAGAGAGAGAGAGACAGGGAGAGAGAGAGAGAGAGACAGAGAGAGAGAGAGAGACAGGGAGAGAGAGAGAAAGAGCGCGCACGCTGGCCACGAACCCGGATCCTCCGGTCTCCGCCTCCCAAAGTACTGGGATTACAAGCGTGCACCACCACGCCCGGCCTTACTACAGATTTTAAAAAGTTCACTTCAAGGAGTGATATTAAAATGGCAGAGCACATGACCCTGAATTCAATCCCCAGTACTGAAAAAAAAAATTACATAATACATAAAATGGCAGAGTAGGCAGAGCCAAGCTCCCATCAGCCAATGGACCCATAAAAAAAAGGTAGAAACTATCCAAACCAATTTTGTTAGCCTTCTGGAAAATAGCAACCAAGAAAACAATGAATAAAGAAAAAATCAACTTAAAAACAGTAAGAAAACAGAGGTAGTGTTTTTCTCCCCAGCTCAGTGGCCGTCTTGAAGATAGCCAGCCAGTGTTCCCAGGGTGGGACTTTGGTCTCTGACTCTGAGGGAGCAAGGCCCACAGGCTTATTTGCATATTACTGTACAGTTCTGTTTTAACCTGTCTGGGGCTAGCTGAAGGACTGAGGCAAGGTGCTTTTCTGTTCGTCCTAACTCTGAACTTACCCAGGCTAGAAAAATAGCAGGCATTGCTCACAGACATTAGATAGACGGTAGGCAAACAACCTGCAGCCACCTCGTGCGAGATTGCAGTTGAGATGCACAATAGACCACGGTTTGGGAGGAAGAGTCAGGGAGAGAATTTCTTTGGAAAATCAGAGCATTCAAAAGCACCCATGCATGCAAAGGAATTTAGAAAGTCACACACATGCCTAGGACAAGATTCACACTCAGAAAAGACCTGAGAAGACATGAAGATTTCACTTTAGGCTGTTATCAGGGCTCAGCCTGATGAAGTGTTGAAGTGTACCAGCACAGAACCAATCTGCAAAGACTGGGATGATTTTGTTGTTTGTATTGCTGTCTTAGTTCCTGGAAACCAAGGAAATCTCTATCAAAACACTAGTTGAGCTAGGCATGGTGGTACATGTCTATAATCCCAGGACTTGGGAGGCTGAGAAAGGAGGATTGCAGGTTTGAGGCCAACGTGTAGTAATTTAGTGAAACCCTGTTTCAAAATAAAAAATAGAAAGGACTGGGAGTACGGATCAGAGGTAGAATGCCCCTGGGTTCAATCCTCAGTACCACAAAAGAAAAGAAAAAAAAAAAGCTGAACACAAGCTAAGTTATCAGTAAGTATACATCATGGCAATAAATACAGTCTCTCAGTAACCATACATCATGACAATAAATACAGTCTCTGAAAAAAAAAGTTGGACAAAGTCACTAGATAAAAGGACCATTACAGATTTCAACAACAACAACAGCAGCAAAAATTGGTAAAGCAATTTAAAAAACAACAAAAAGGTCGGGTATGGTGGCACACGCTTGTAATCCCAGTACTTGGGAGGCTGAGACCGGAGGATCTGGGTTCGCGGCCAG
>PVJS01015933.1:0-38190 GCA_004027185.1 Glis glis
AAAAAAAAAAAGAAGAAGGAGGAGGAGGAGGAGGAGGAGGAGGAGGAAGTGAAGGAGGAGGAGGAGGAAGAAAGGTTTATTTGGGCTCACAGTTTCAGAAGTTCCGGCCCTTGGTCGCTTGACCCTGTTACTTTGGGCCTGTAAAAGGACCGTACATCGTGGCAGAAGCACGTGGTAGAAGAGACCTGTCTCCTTCATGGCAGCCAGGAAGCAAAGAGGAGAGAGAGGAAGGGGCCAGGGTCCCAATATCCTCTTCAAGGATACAACCCCAATCACCTATCTTCCTCCCACTAGGGCCCACCTCTTAAAGGTTCCACCAGCTCTTAGTAGCACCATGGGCTAGGGAACAAGCCTTCAACACATGGGCCTTTGGGGACATTCAAGATCCAAACTATAGCAGAAGGGAAGGAAGGATGCTTCTCTCACTTTTCTAACAAAGTTCCTTAATGGCAAAAAAAGGTTGACGAGATAGCAACAGGGCCTTGGGGAGGGGAGGATCCAGAGTTAAAAATTCAAGATATCTTTTAAGGCTTATTTTAATCTTAAAACTGGATGTGATCCCCCCCCCATGTGGTTCATATGTGTCTTCATATTTTAAAACATTTGAAATTCACTTATCACTTACATTAATTGAACATTTTTGCCAAAAATCTTTCATTAAAAGCAATGATCCAGGGAGATACACTGTGTTTATCCTTTGGTGTCAGGTGCCAGCACCCTGTGGAGCAGCCCAGTTTAAAATCACAATGTGACAAGCTCTGTAGCCCAAATTGAAATCCAACAGAGCCTGCTCTGCCCCTGATTTCTAGGGTCAGCCTCACCTGTAAAAATGGGACACAGGTAATACTGAAACATAGGCTATGAGTTCTTTGATGGGGATAAAAATTGGCTTGTGTCTGCAGTAACTTTATTTAAGCCCCCTGTGGCTATTTCCTTGATGGGAAAATAATCCCCACACAATAAAATAAGACAATGCACTTGAAAGTGCCTGGAATAGTTCCTGGCCTACAGCGGGCTCTCAGTGAGCAGGTGGGATCCTGATCTGAAGCTGACGACCACAGGAAAACCTTCACCAATGAATGTTTCTAGTGCTTCAGAACAGGGGTTTTCAAACTGCAGCTCAGGGGCCAAATCCAAACCGAGTCTGCGGATGGGGGAGGAGGAGAAGGAGGGAAAGAGAGGAAAGGAAAGGACATGCAACTGAGAGCACACGTGACCCACCAAGCCTAGAATATTAACTGTCTGACCCCTTTTTTGTTTGGGGGGATGGCACTGGGGTATTCTACCTCCAAGACACACACAGGGGCATTCTACCTACAAGCCACACTCCCTGCCTTTTTATTTTGAAACAAGGTCTAACTAAATTACTGAGGGTCTCACTACATTGGTGAGGCTGGCCTCAAACCTGTGATCCTCCTGTCTCAGCCTCCCAAGTATTGGGATTACAGGGGTATGCCACCACACCTGGCTACTCTTTGATCCTTTACAAAGTTTGCCAACCTCTGATCGTGGAACAATCAAGAAGGTAAATAATACCTTAGAAGCTCAGCCCTGAAAGAAATCAGGTAGTAGACTGAGATGGTATCAGTTGGCTATTCTCACGATAATGCTACATAACAAATCATCCCAATTCTCCGTGTCTTAAAATAATAACATGTATTTCACACATGTGTGGGTGAGCTGGGCTCTGAAGGAGTGGCTCTGCTGATCTTGGCTGACTTGCTCATGCATCTGTGGGTTGTTTGAGTAAGTTAACATAGGCTGGGGAAGTCTGCCCTACACTGAAGGTCTGGGGTCTGGATCTCCTCTACTGTCTGTCACCCTCCTTGAACCAGCGCACTAGCCAAGATGTGCTCTTCTCATGATGGTGACGGGACTCCAAAAATAGTGGAAAGGTGTGACAGCCCTTAGGGGCTTAGACTCAGAACTAACACATGTGGCTTACTTCCCCTATGTGCCATTGGTCAAACAAGCCATATGGCAGAGCCCCAAGTGAAGTAGCAGGGAGGAATTCTCCAGTGGAGGAGCTGCCTAGTCACATGGTAAGGATGTGAGTGAGGGAGGGCGGAGAATGTGGGCCAATAATGCAAAGTGAAACTCAATCCAGTACTTACTAAGCACCAATATGTCCAGGCATTCTTCTAGGTGCTGGGGATGTATCAGCAAAGAAGACTGACTGTCATCCTTGCTATGGGAGTTCAATGCTAACAGGATGTGGAAGAGCTTGAATATCCCTTCCTTCCCATTTTGCCTTGTTTCGCTGGGGGATGAGCTGTTGGCACATTGGTTCCTGGAGGGCAGGGATCATCTGGCCTGGGCCAGCTCTGTGTCCCAGCATTCAGCGCTGTGCCCTGGGCAAGGTAAGGGCTCAATAACAAATGAGTGAGTGAGAGAAGGAGTGAATGAGGCATTTCCTAGCTCTCCTTTCTGGGAATCACTGAATCTCTGTCATTTCATCTAATGATGGAAAGGAATGAAATGACAGAATTCAGATCTCCAGATTAGCAGACGATGCAAAGCTGGGACGCAGAGCAAATGACAAGTGACAGCGAAACTGAATTTCAGAGAATTTGAATCATTTGGGCGAGAGAGAAAGTCTGCAGATGGCACACGCTGCTCAGCATAGAAAAATGGGTCATTGCTCCCAGACCAATCACCGCACAGCCTGAAAGCCCTGCGAGAGGGGCAGAGCATGTGTGCGGCAGGCTGGGCAGGACAGGCTTTGGGTGGATTGGTCCAGACTCCAAAGCTGTCAGAGCATCCAGGTGGCCCGCGCCCATGGCAGCATGCAACCAAATTCAGGAGGAAACGCTGTGCCCAGTGAGGTTCTTGACTCCCCCTGCCCAAACAGAATAGGAGAGCCCCACTGCAGAGCAGAGAGGATGTGGTGAGGCTGGCCAGTGAGCACAGTGTCGCTGCCACCCGGGTGCCTAAAAGCTAGAGCCTGCAGAGAGCCCAGGCCCACCACGGGCTCATTCCAGCCCCATCTGCTTCCTGAGAAAGGCTTCCTGACCTCACTTTCTTCATCTGGGAAATGGGCATTAAGATATTTGACGCACTTACGTCTATGGGATTTTACTGAGGATTGAAAACATTATCAAGTGCAAAAATAAACCAGAAACTGTCAGCCTTCATCCAAAGTAAGGCCAGTTCAGGGGATGAGCAGGATTTAGTCTCATCTTGAGCAGACCAATGATGCTCCGCATCTGGGGAAAGGACAGAGTGCATGGGGGTAGGAAAAATGTTCAGCATTATGAAAGAGATTGTTTCCCAAGTTGAAAATAAGACAGCCTTCATGTTAGGGGAAAATAACTGTGAGGAACGATTCCTCAAAGCTTGAGGAGTGAAGCTTCCGAGGCCCAAGTCCTCTCAGGAGGATAATAAATAAGGCAAAGAAGTTACTCTTGAAGGTAATTGAAACAGAGTGTGAATAAGTCCAACATACACCTGCATCCCTTTGGAATGAAAAGAAATAGAGAGTTCAAAAGGGGGAAGGGCAAGGAGGCAAAGATCAGGGTCTAAAAGGCAAACGTGTTTCTTTTCTCAAAGGACTGTGATCTCAGACATGGTGTGAGCACAGATAGGCGTGTCCCCGCCCCTGTAACTCCCTGGCAACTCAGGAGCAGTATTGGTACGGGCGCCACCCTTGGAAAGTGCTCAGCTTTCCTGTGATTGACCCTCAGCCCTTCAGGACCCATCATCTGTCACTACTTTTATTTCAAGCCTACCTCTTCCTCTCCTGACCCATGAGACCCTGAGAAGAGGAGGGGGGTGGTACCACAGAGATGTGGAAACAACCTTCAACATCCTCTGGGCTGAAGGCAACAACAAAATTTATGCAATCCATGAAAGCACAGAATTGGGTAGTAAAACCAGATAAATCATCTCTCTTTATCAAGCAAACTCTCTCTGGCTGCCACCCAGATCGGAACATATGAGGAGCAGACTCTTCACCTTGGCGCACCTGGGCCCCTGCAAACGGAGCGCCTGGACAGCTTAGAGAATTATGCAAATGTGGGCAGTATTTATACATCTAGGTGATACATCAAGTATCAGAAGGTGTCTCCAGGCATGAGTTACAAGGCCTCTAAAAGCAATGAGTCTTTTATAGGGTTGTAGATAATGGCAATTTTCCGTAAATCCTGCCCAGAGCACACAATAGGCCAAGAGCAATTAACATTAATTAAACGTTCCTCAGAAAGAGGTTGCTTTGCTGACACGTTGATAACCTCTGAATGCACTTAGACTGCTGACATTCTGAGGGTGTCCCTTCAGCTGCACTGGGGACTCTGGGCAAGGCCTGGATGGCTGCACACACGTGTGTACCACCTCTCGGCTGTAGACCTCACTCCTCACCCTGAGATGTGTGCATAAGAACTACCTGGAGGTCTTGTTAGAACAAGATTTGGATTCAACAGGTCAAGGGTAGGGGTGGGATCCTGCATTTCTAGCAAGGCCCCTGAAGATGCCAAGCTGCCCGTCCCTACAGCCCACAATTTGAGAAGCAGCATTGTACAAAAGCCCTGGAAACAGCCCCCAGGTGGGGTGGCGCAGTCAGGTGCAGGAAGAACAACCCAAAACATCCAGCGCATTTGTCACGTGCCAGCCTTTCTTCCCTGATTTTCTAATCCCCAGGGAACTACATGGTAAGAAGCAAGCGAGCAGTGTATTATGCAGACACGGCAGTTAACCTCAAAGCCATCCCAGATTCTGGAAGAATCTTCGTCTGTTGAAAGGAGCAGTGATGGAAACTAGCTTCGGAGAAAGATGAACCCAGAAATAGCCCCCCCTCGGGTCCTCTGTATTTCACACCTGCGGTTTTGAGATATGGCCTGGGGAGAGCCACGCCCTACCAGCACAAGGAACTTGGAGGTGGGACTTTTCCCAAGACAGAAGGATTGGGGGAAAAAAGGTGAGCCCCTTTAGTGCAGCCAGAACTCTCGTCCCTAGGCCAAGGCTCGCCACTGTCTTGACACTGTGAGGCACAAGGCAGGAACTAGACTTAAAGGCTGGCGTGTGACCAATAATACAGGCTAGGGTGGGGAGGTGGGGGCCTATCCCAGGCAGAAACTCGGTGTGTGTGGACAGAAGGGCCAAGAAGAATGTGAACAGAGAGGGAGACAGGGAGTGGACAAGGGTCAAACCTTTGAAAAACAGTCCCAGAAGTTTGGCAGGGACTTACTGACAATAGAGCGATGACAGCCAAGAGGAATGAGGAGGTGACCCAAGGGCGGGGTCAACAGAAAGAAAGAGCACTCCATCAGGCTGTCGGGGAATTGTGAGAAAACAGTACAGGGGGAAGGAGAAAGAAGTTAG
Source organism: Glis glis (assembly GCA_004027185.1). Taxonomy (NCBI): domain Eukaryota; kingdom Metazoa; phylum Chordata; class Mammalia; order Rodentia; family Gliridae; genus Glis; species Glis glis. The sequence goes on from PVJS01015933.1 coordinate 5,317, forward strand.
GAAGCTATCAGGACCCATCCGGGGGAGCAGATGTGAGGTTTGTAGCAGCCCTATAAAAGTATAGGCCAATCAGTCATAAAATTATATTATGATATTATAACGATGTGGCTACAGAAAGCGTCAGTAACAATGTGTTGCCTGTGGAAGGTTTCCATTTTAATTCAGTAATGATGTGATTGAAATTAGAAGGTGCCCTGAATCCACAGAATGGGGCCTATGTTCTTTTCTTAAAGTAACCTTGTAGCAGTTTCCCCATGCAAAATAAAGTCAAACCAGGCGTGGTGGCACTTGCCTGTAATCCCAGCAACTCAGGAGGCTGAGGCAGGAGGATCACAAGTTCAAGGCCAGCCTCAGCAACTTAGCAAGACCCTGTCTTGAAATAAAAAAGAAAAAAGGCTGGGGATGTAGCTCTGTGGCAAAGTACCACTGGGTTCGATCCCTAATTCTGGAAAAAAATATATAAATTAAAAAATTCAAGTAAGACAATATTGGGGAAGGAAAAAGAGCATATTCGTTTCTGTGGATGAGATCTCAGAAAAGGAAGTCACCAGAGAAGTGGGAGGAGATGGGCTGGGGATTTTACACAGAGAATTCCTGGGATTCCTCCGAGACTGGAGTCATCTAACCACGATATTTGCCCTTGAGTCTGTGACCTCTCCTTTTTCTTCTCTCTGACACCCTTCCACAGCAGCATTTTCAGTGCCTTTCAAGCCAAGTCAGCTATTTATAGAGCAAGAGCAGTTTTACCACAGGGTATGGTGTTTAATTTAAAGAGACGTCAAAGAGTGAGGGGCAGATGGCGGAGCAGGCAGCATCTCTCGATGACCTTGGTGGGGGCACTCGATCCCACGGGCGCATCTTGGGTTTTACAGACCCAGAAATGTGCTCTGATGAATGAACCCTGGATCAGTGGAGCTTCAGGGAAGAAAGGGTACATTGATAAGCCAGGCGCCTGCTTATTAATTTCTAGTGGATCCCTGGGTGGTTGGTGAAATGGCACCAGTTATTGGCTCAGGTGATCCTTTCTGGAAAGTTATTCAACTCGAGGAACTCAATTATATATCACAGGATCACTTGGATATGGAAGATCCCAAACCCGTAAGAAATAAGCGGGGAGGGATCTCAAAACTCAACCCATACTGAAAGAGTGACTATTCTTGCTAATCCCACACTACCTTCTCATAAACTGAATGCAGACCACTCTCCTGTTAATGGTGAGGATATAATTAGATCTCTTCTATCAAAAGAATAGCTTGACTTAAGCTCCATTTTGTAAATCTTCCATTATGTAACCTTGTGTGTGCTTATATTCTTTTGTGAAGTTAGCATTTCCTGGAAATTGCAAGTGTCAACTGTCCCCCAGCCTCTCTCCAGCCAATGGTGTAAAGATTGTGCGCTACGCTCCACCAATAGGAGCATGGCACAGGAACCTCACAGACCCAGCAGTTTCTGCCATTTTGTTCTTGCGCATCTGACTATACTGGTGGCAGGATCCCTCTTGGCAAAAAGTAAAATCGCCTTGCCAAGCCACTTTTGAACATGTGTCTTTTCTTATGATGCCATGGAAATTTATTTCTAACATGAACACAACTGTTCTTTAACTGGTCATTTTATTAATTTCCCAGCACTACCATAACAAAGTACCACGGACTGGGTAGCTTAAAAACAGAAATATCTTTTCCGACAGTTCTGGAGGCTGGAAGTCCAGGGTGGAGGTGTCAGCGGGAATGAACCCTGGATCAGTGGAAGGCTGCAGGGAATCCTCCCTTGCCCCTTCCCAGATTCCCATGGTTTGTCAGCCATCTTTGGCATTCCGGGCTTATGGCTGCAACCCCAGTCTCTGCCTTCGTTGTCACATGGCGCCCTCCTTGTGCGGCTGTCTCTGTGTCTCTTTTCCTTATAAGGACATCGATCACAATGGTTTAGGAGTCCTCCTATTCCAGTATGATTTTATTTTGACTTACATCTGCAGCAACCCTATTTCCAAATAAGGTCACATTCTGAGGTACGGGGGGGGGGGCTAGGACTTCAACTTTTCTGGGGGACATAATTCAACTCATGGCAGTTATGCCACAGTGTGGTTCAATTAAACATTAAGCATCAATTCAGTGCCGCACAGACATGCCGCAGTAACCACGGGTAAGGCCAGTCCCTGCCCTAGAGGATCTCACACACTACTGGATTACTACACACACACACACACACACACACACACACACACACACTCACACACATATGTGTATGTATCCATATATATGGTATATATGGATATATGTGTATATATGTATATAGATACCCACATATATACGTACATACATATGCACACATATGCATACATACAGGTGGTCCCTCAGTATTTTGGGGGGATTGGTTGCAGGATAACCTACAGATACCAAAATCTATGGATGCTCAAGTCCCTTAAGTCATTTTCTATCTGCAGATGTGGAACCCACAGATACAGAGGGCTCACACTCTCTCTCTCTCTCTCTCTCTCTCTCTCTCCACATACATACACACACACACACACACACACACGCACATACACATTATATTATATTATGTTAATTTTTTTAACTTGGGTTTATCATCCTGGCTTTAGGGAAAAGTTAAAAATGTATTGATATCCAGACTACTCCAAACCAATGATATCAAAACCCCTGGGATCAGACTCAGCAGAATTAGTACGCTTTAATGGTTTCCCAGGTATGATGGTTATTTTTATGTGTCAACTTGACAGGACCATAGGGTGCCCATATATTTGGTCAGACATTATTCTGGCTGTTTCTGTGAGGGTGTTTTGGGTGAGTTTAATGTTTAAATCTATAGACTTATAGGGCAGATTGTCCTCACAATGTGAGGGGGCCACATCTAATTAGCTGAAAGAATGAACAGAACAAAAAGGCTGATTCTTCCCTGAATAAGAAGGAATTCCTCCTGCCTGGGTGCCCTCGAGCTGGAATATTGCTTTTTTCCTGCCTTCAGACTTCAACTGAAACTCGACTCTTCCTGTGTCTTGAGCCCACTGGTCTTTGGACTGGAACCACAGCATTGGCTCTCCTAGGTCACCAGCCTTCTTTCCTACTGCAGATCTTAGGACTTGGCAGATTCCATAATCATGTGAATCAATTCCTTATAGTAAATCTCAATCTCTCTCTCTATGTATATATATATGTATATATATATATATAGAGAGAGAGATAGATATATATATATACCTATATATGTATATATAGATAGATAGATATAGAGAGAGATAGAGATATATAGAGAGAATATAAATATATACTAAATCATGTAAATCAATTCCTTATACTAAATCTCTTTAGATATATATGTATACATATATATTTCCTATATATAGATCCTGCATATGTATCTTATTATATAACCTATATATGTATCATATATATGTCCTATATATATCCTTTCTATATACTATTGATTCCGTTTCTCTGGAGAACTCCAACTAATACACCAGGTGTTCCTAATATGCAACCAACATTAATAACCACTGACCTATAATACACAGATAAAGGAATGATTAATTCTGTCTGGGGAGGAGACTTTACAAAAACCATTACATTTGTGGTGGGCCTGAAAAAAAATGAGCATTATTTGTCTTGCCAAGCACATGGGGACAGAGGAAGAAGTATTAGCAAGGGGAACAAAGAAGAAACGGTGGGGAAAAGGAATAAATCATTGCAGAGGAAGCTAAAATGGGTGGGTTGAGCTGCAAGTGCCATGGTTAAGTAATACAGGGAGCACTGGCATAGTGGCGCACACCTGTAATCCCAGTACTTGGGAGGCTGATTCAGGAGGATCACAGGTTCATGGCCAGCCTCAACAACTTAGCAAGGCCCTCAGCAACTTAGTGAGATCCAGTTTCAAAATAAAAAATAGGGCTGGGAGTGTATCTCAGAAGTATAATGCCCCTGAGTTCAATCCCCAGTACACACACACACACAAAAAGTAATACCAGGAGCAATTGAAAACTTTTGCCCAAGGGAGGGATGTGCTATTTCTGCACTTTAGAATGAGAAATCTAAAAGCTGTAGAGAAGAGGAGAGGAAAGACTGAAAGTGGGGAGGACCAATAAGGCCATCAGTAAAAGCCTATGATGGACTCAATGATTTCATCTTCCCCAAATCCACATGTTGAACCCTAACCCTGCAATGTGATGGTGCTAGGAACTCAGGCCTTTGGCGGGTGATTAGGTGTAGAGGAGGTTGAGAGGGTGAGGCCCTCATGATGGGGTTGATGCTCCTATAAGAAGAGGAAGAAACAAACTTCCTGCCTCCTTTATTTGAGGACACAACAAGTCAGGGGCCCTCACCAAGAACCAAACAAGAGATGCTGCAGTCCTGGACTAGAAGAAAGAAGAGAGGGTTTTTCATATGTTTTAGAGCTAGAATTAGCAGGATTTGGGCAACCAGACTTGGAAAATGAGGAGGAGTCATCAAATATAACTTCCAAGTTCCTAACTTGGGTGACTGAGAGGATGGTGGTGTTAAAATTGGGAACACAGGAGGTGAGGCAGATTTTGTGGAGGATGTAATGAGAGTCTTTTGGACTCTTAAATTTGAAGTACCATGGGACATTTGCTTAGAGATAGCCAGTGAGTTGATAAAAATAGATTTATGGCCCTCAAGAAAGGGGTTGTGCTCCTTATAGAAAGAGATGTAGGAAGAACCAGAATGTAAGTGATAACAGAATTCCTGGGAGTGGGAAGTTTGATCTAGGAAGAATATGAAGAGGGCTGAAAACAGAGGCTTAGGAAATGTTACTGTTTAAGCGAGGCGGGGGAAGTTATTGAAGCAAAAGAAAACAGGTGAGAGTGGTAGGTGGAAGACTCTGAGGCTGAGTCCAATCGGGAAATAGAAACCACATGTCCAAAACAGGGGCAGTTTAATATGAAGAATCATTAAACAGTGACAGATAGGGAACACTAAAGTCTACCCTAGAACGGAAGAATATCCAAGGAGGCACAAACTTGGAAAGGAAATTCAGAACTCGCTGCAAAAAAAGTATACTCTTACCATGGGGGAGGATTTGATATTTACCAAATAATAATAGATCTAAAATAAAATAAATGATTTATATTGTCAAATATTTCAAAGATTTCCAGTAATTAAAGTGAGAGAAGACAGGAGGGAAGGGGTAAAGGGGGGGGAGGAGGAATAAGAGAGGAGGGGATATCCTTCGCCACACCTGGAGTCAATGATAAATAATATGAAATATATTTTATTTTATTTTATTTATTTTTTTTTTTTGCGGTGCCGGGGATTGAACGCAGGGGCAGTCTACCTCCGCGCTACGCCCCCGGCCCTATTTTTTATACTTTATTTTGAAACCAGGTCTCACGAAGTTGCGGAGGGCCTCACTAAGTAGAGAGAGAGAGAGAGTGAGAGAGAGAGAGAGAGAGAGCGCTGAGGCTGGCCGCGAACCCGGATCCTCCGGTCTCTGCCTCCCAAAGTACTGGGATTACAAGCGTGCGCCACCACGCCCGGCAGTATTATATTTTATTTTAAAACAACTGTGAATTTATCATGTAGCAGAAGGAAAGCTTGGTACAAAATTTAAAGATTAAAAGGTGAATATAAGGAAAAGTGTTCTCCCATACCTTCAGAGCTAGAGTTCAGCTACATGCATTCTTCTCCTTTGCCACTAGGGGCACTGTGTTGGAACGTGCAAGAGCTGGACTCAGCGTGCACTCCTGAAGAGAGCAGATTCATCTACCAGAGGAAGCGCTCAGAAATCTCAGCTGAGCAAACTACCCCAAGAGTCCAAACCCAAAACTAGGAATTTAGAGCAATCCTGGTAGTCTAATGGCCCTTTTTTTTTTGTAGGAGTAAAATTTGGGAAGAAATTTGGCATTTGTCAAGAAATTTGGCATTTGGCAGGACTCGTGATTCTTTTTAGTTCCCAGAATTTCCTTGGTTTCTTTAGAGGAAGATTATTCAACTGTAAAAATAGCTTTTTCTACTGAAAGTCTATACAGCAAAAGAAACATCCTTCCATTGGCTGACTGAGAATTCTAATAAGCGGCACTCTGGTAGGCTGTCAAATCATTCCAGTGATTCTTTGATCAGGAGTGACCTAGTACACTTTGTCTAAAAATATAGCATATCCTAGTTCTCTGAGGCCTGATTATTGGAAAAGGGCCCCTATAGTGGTATGGTGGTATATGCCTGTAATCCCAGTACTTGTGATGCTGAGACAGAAGGATCACAGGTTCAAGGCCAGCCTCAACAATTTAGTGAGACGCTCAGCAACTTAGAGAGACCCTGCTTCAAAATACAAATAAAGGGCTGGAGTTACAGCTCTGAGGTAGAATTCCCCTGGGTTCAATCCCCAGGAAAAGGAAGGAAGGAAGAAGGAAGGAAGGAAGGAAGGAAGGAAGGAAGGAAGGAAGGGGACCCTATCATTTCAAAACCTTTTTCTTCACTAAAGGAGCATGTCTCCTTAACTTGTCACTTCTTTAAGGAAAAGTCCAGAACATCACACAACCACTATGGATGGTAATCGTCAGGTTCTGTTTCCTCACTGGGTTGGGGGCATTCTCTACAGTTCTCTCTATCTCCAAGCGTCTCAGAGTCTCTACAAGGGCTGCAAAAATGAATGTTCACCTTACCCATTATGACAGTTCACTGCACTGATGGCCTCCAAAGAAACACCTGCCCTGGCACACACACCTGCCTGGCAATCACGCCCTCGTGTACTCCTCTGGGTCGGGACTGTCACTTGCTTTAATCAGGAGAATGTGGTAGAAGTGCAACTTCTACTTCTGCATTCTTGGGAGCCATGGGGTGCTTAGGAGGATGTCTAGCTTCTATGCTGGAGAGATTAGGAGAAGGCAAGGCCCTGAGCCACCAGGGGGGAGGCTGGAGAGAAAGGCCCAGCCCACAGCTGTCTGGCTGGTATAGGATAGAAGAAATAAAATAAACAGGTATAAAGGACACATAAGGGAGAACAAGAAAAATGTAACTTTAATATGGAAGCCTGTGACTAGGCTTGTTAGACTCAAATGTTTCTGAGGAATTTACAAGTGATGCTGAGCACTGTGGACCATCCTTAAGGAAGTGTCTGTTTATCACATGACAGAGGTCACACAAAAACAAAATATGCTTGGGCAGTACTCTAGAGCGCAATCTCCTCAGACACTGTTAGACGTCCTTGAACAGTTTTTAAAAATGGATACCTACTGTTAAAGACAGTGGAGGTCAGGACCTGGAAGATGGCCGACACACTCTAAATCACTTTGTGACTACTGGACTGGGGTCATCCTCACACACCTCCTCCTGCCCCCCTCACAAAAGTCCCCTATTAAAGAAAAGCCCGGCGCTCCCAAAGGGCTTCTCCCTTTTGGGGGTGGCCCACATTCTCCCTTGAATGTGTATTTCCTACTTTCCTAAATAAATATCTATTCTCTGATTGGCACATGCTGAAATTCTTTTCCGTCAGCTAAGCCAAGGACCCCGTGGATCCTGAGTTGAGGAATCAACCCTTCCCCTAAGACATGGCCAGGTAAATGTAGTCCTATGAGTGACCATTGGCAAAGTCAGTAAAAAGGCCACCCAACTGACCTCAGCCCTAATTGGAGAATCAGGAGCAAATAAAGTGGTTGTTGTTTTAGGCCACTGAGTGGTAGGGTGGTTTGTTACACTGGAATAGTTGGTCAAAAACCAAATACAATTATAATTCAATAAAACAGAGGTTGGCAAGAGTTGTAGAATATGCCAAGAGTCTGACCCTTTTCCTTATGGGGGTGATGAAAGGTGGCATTGCTAATTTGCCCCAACCTATAACTGTGTTAATCATGTCTTTTTCTTCTGTATTTTTGATGCTTTGACATCTTGGGGCCTTGTGGACTCTCGAGGGACCATCCTTCCCAAGGTTACAATGTGTCTTTCATAAGCAAACAACCAGTCCAGAGCCCCCAACTATCTTCTTTATAGGGCAGTCACACTCTGTGCTATTATCTACCTGGCCTAGTCTATCTACCCCTGGGCCAGGTACCAGACAACTAGGGACAGCCCCTATGCCCCAGAGATCCCTCCAAAATCATTCAAACTAGCCAATCCTAAACCTTATTTTGTCTTACCTGTTCTCTTTACAGAAACTGCAATAAAAGCTTTCACCATATTTTTATTAATATATTTTTATTGGTGCACTGTAGTCTCACATCATAATATAGTTCACAGTGATAGGGACATACATGCACACAGCACTTAGCTTACCCCCAGCTCCCTCCCCACTCCCTCTCCTTCCCCATATATGATATTGAGATTGGCACTGGTAATTTCACATAAGTACATAATGTCAATGGAAGTGTTCCTTCATTAACTCCGCCCTCCCCTAAACCCCCTCTATCACTCTACTAGGGTTTCTCCTCAATTAGCTAAAGTCCCAAGCCTCCACATATGAGAGGAAACACATGACCCTTCACTTTCTGTTTCACCACATTTTACTTGCTCCTTCTGCCTCCTGACCAAACCTAGTGCTTCCCCATGTGTCCCCACCCCCAGTAGTGTGACATGCCCCCTTCTCTTGGGATCCAGGAGTGTAACAAACTGTCTTTTTCAATGGCAGTTGTGTCCCAATCTCCGAGTCTTGCCATACCTGAATAATAATAAAGTCTATATATTAAAACAATAACTTGTGAGTGTACATGGATGGGCAAATCCTTATAGCCACTGTAACTGTTTCTCAAAAGAGCTTGCCAACCTAATAGTGGCGTGACTATTGTTTTTCAGCCACTCAAAACTATGACGCCTGACTACCTTGAATAAATGACAGGTTCATGTGCATCCTTCCAAGTATATTCAGACTGTGAAGAAGCTGTATACAGTAAGTCCAGTGAGAAGGCCAGCAAGCAGTGCAACCTATTTCAATAAAGGAAAGGTGGCATTTTATCTAATTCTAAAGAACTAGAAAGATGCACAGTACCAGAAAACAAAGAGAAGGCTGTATCACTTCTCTGCACTGCATAAGCCAAGGAATATGCTTCTTACCTGGCATGATCTAAAGTGTCCTCCAGACTCGGGCTCCCAAATGTCATCTCTCTCATACCAGCCTTTTGTTATGTGCTTTAAAGTCTAAGTAGTAACACCCTGGGCTTCAAGCTGAAAGGTCCCTATTAAGATGCAAATAGATGAACCAGAAGGGCTAACACCTTACACCATTAGCAACATTAACAGCTTAGCTCAAATGAGTTTATCAAATAGCAGGAGTCACCTAGAAAGGCCCCACAGAAATGAGACTGGAAATTAGACCGGAATCCATGATGTTACTCAGGGACCAAGGTCAGGGGAGAGTGGTAAGAAGTGTCCTGGATGACCTGGGGACAGAAGAACCACTCTGGTGACAGAAGGGACCACAGAGTGTTTTTGAGGACCCTGAGGTGAGAGGCTTCAAGGAAAGCCATCAGTGGGATCCAAGCAACTAATGGGACTTTTGGGGCTGGAACTTTGAGTCCTGCTCTCTGGTGGTCTCCTAAGCACACTAGTCAGTAGCTTCTATTCTGCACCAACAACAGAACTTCCAGCAAACATATTACTCCAGGTGGCCACACCTCGTCCCTCTCCCTCCCTCGGTGTACACAGGTAAGTAACCAAGGCGGGCCCGGCACACACCGGGTGACGGGTGACATCCATTAACAAGGCACTGGTTATATCAATGGCAACCACAGGAGATTCCTGTGTGCTGAAGTAAGGTACTAAATATAATGGCCTCTTAACTGGCACATTGTTATCAGTATTATTATGGCTTTCTCTTCATGCCTGTCACTGGATTATGGTAATTTTTTCTAGTCATGGGTTTTAATCAGAGTTGAAGTCTCTAAGTCACTGACAGCTCGGGAGAGCTGTAACTGCTCAAAGATTGACTTCACACTGTCACAAAATCATAACACAAGCGGAAAGCTAGAGGCTCTCACTAGCCTCCTCCCGCCAATTAAAAACAAAGCCACTTTCTAAACAGCGGGCTCCTTTTCCAGGCTTCATGAAAAAGAGGAGGGAGGCAGAGGATACCTACTTCTCCCCTCCTCCTTCTCTCAAGGTTCAAAGCAAGAAACAATGATCCTGGCAAAGGCAGAACAAGAAGCAGATATTGCAATTTAGCTAATGGTCTCTACAGGAAGCCAGAAATCATCCCTTTGACATGCTGTGGTACTTACACAGCACCAGGCCTGTTCAGTTCTCCTGACCTTGCAGCAGCCCCTCGCGGACATCGTCCATGGCCACTCATTCGAATAACAACAATGGGGTTGGAGAAATGGGGGTCATGTGCTCTCACCCCCTTGGAGGCCATGAGACAGAGCAGGAGCCCCTGCAGCTTTGGCTCCTTGTGATCATGTATAATGGAAATTCCCTCCTGATCAAATGGGACTCCAGTGGTGAGGCATCTAGATGAGGCCAAGTGTTAGGCAGAGACCACAAAACCTCTTTCCGTCACCATGGAGAAGCCATAGGAGACCGCAGTCCCAACCCTAGACAACCTCTAGATAATTCTCCATTTTGCCTGCAGGGTCCTTCCACTTCCTCCATTGGCAACATTGTCCCCCTTTCTAGTACCATCATCCTTAGGAACCCCATGGCTAGCATAGACTATTCTGGCATGTAACTTAGGTTAGTCCTTCATATCCATCCAAACCCTCATTTGCCTGAGGTCCTGTTCTCAAGTAACTATCACAGAAAAAGAGGACCTGAATAGATCAGTTAAGATAGGTGAGGTTGGGTCAATGGTGTAGCTCAGTGGTAGAACACATGCCTGGCATGCACAGGCCCAGCACCACCAAAAAAAAAAAAAAAAAGAAAAGAAAAAGAAAAAGATAGGCATGGGTTATGCTGCAGTAACAACCCTGACATCTCAGCAGCCAAAATGAGGGTTTCTCACTCATGCTGCATATCTACCATAGGTCACCAAAGAGCTGCCTCTCAAGAGTCACTCAATGACCCAGGCCACCATTAGTAACTTATCATCCCTGGGCTGGGGTGGGGGTGGGGGAATCAGTAGAATCCTATCCTTGCAATTAAATGCACTGGCTCAAAAATTATAATTACTTCCTTTCTCAAAACATTGGCCAGAATTAGCCACATGGCTTCATCCAACCAAAAAGAGGTCAGGAAGGGAGTGATGGGGGATGAGGTCCCCAAAGATTCTCTTTTGTGCATCAGAAGGCACAGGGCCAGAAATATTTGGTGAATTGCACAAATGACTAACAGCGAACATGACAATTGCTTGTTTTACACTATGAAGAAAAATGAAGATTTGCAGAGTAAAGAGTTACCCCTCCCAGTGGTATTTGCCAGTACAATGAAGCGTATTGTGTTCAATTCTCTAGTGGTAGGCAGGAATGACCAGATAATGGAAAAAAGGAAAACCTCTCTCCAATGCACACCCTCTGCTTGCTCCATTCACTCACAGTTCTCAAAGTGGTTTGCCAGAGTGAATCCAAAATTATACAAATATGTGCTGAAGATGAAAAGGATGGGCTGAAAATGTGTACAAAGAATATGCTAAACAATTTGAATATGGTGGGGGAGGGAGGTGCAAGGGAGGGAGAGAATTGGAAGGCAAGACAGGAGTCCGTATGGGACGATGAGCTGATGAAAATGAAGCTGGACATGGATAATTTTGCTGCTAGCTGCTAGCTCTCTGTCAGCATGAAAACAGAAAAGCCAGTGTGAAGATGAGTGTATCAGTCTGAGCATGAAGCATGATGGCTTGGAGCAGAGTATATCTGAGATTATGGTGGAGGGAGGCGAAATTTATGCAAAGAGGCACTGTCATGTGGAAGAATGGAGATGTTTGTTGCTCTTGGACCCAGGAGAAAGGCTGCACTTTAGTGGGAAGCCTTGCAATGGCAGCAAGAAGTTAGGTTTCAGAAAACAAAAGTTCAGAAAAACCAGGGCAAAAAGCACCAAAGGAAGGAAGCAGCAGCCCCCACATATGGCCAGTGATGTGGTGTTGAGCATCTGTCATCAGAGCCACAGCAGGAGGGAGGAGGGACTCAAGGACCCTCGAGGGCCTTGGTAGCAACTGCAGGGAAATGAGACTGTAAGGTGATCCCACATTCAACCCACCAGCAAATTCTGTTGATTCTACTTTCAACTTATAGCCAAAAGTAAAATCCACCTACCACCTCCCCTGGCACCTTCCTGCAAGCCATTTTGACCTCTTGCCTGGATTTTTGTAGTAGCCTTCTAACTTACCTCCTATTTAAACCCTTGCCTACCAATTGACTATTTCCTTTGAAGCCACCATAACGATCCTCTTGAAATGTAATAATTTCTCTACTTGAAAATCCTCAATGACTTCCTGTTCCTCTCAGAGGGTACCAATGCCTTCCCTTGACCTAGAAAACCCTCTAGGATCCGTTCCCCCGAATCTTCTGGGACTTCCTCCCACAAGTGCCTTTCTCATCCACTTGACTTTGGGTCACTAACACTGCTCCTTCCTCTAACAGTCCTTCTGTCTCAGGGCCTTTGCACAGGCTGTCCTTATGCTTAGGAGTCTTCCACCAGAGATCCGCATCAGGACTACTTCTATACTTCCTCCAGGCCTCTGCTCAAATACCACATTATCAGTCAAGTCTTAAGTTATCCATTCTATTTAAAAGGGCAACCCTCATCCCTGACCCTTAAGGCCCTATCCCCTTAAACCATCAGTTTTGTGTGAAATGGGTTGCTATATGTCACATAGTTCTTATTCTACTATCAGTATACTCCAAGAGGGCAGGAGGATTCTTATCTGATTTATTCACTGCTGTAACACCAGCATCTGAAACAGGACCTGCCAAGAGTATGAGCCCAAGTAATATGTGGTGATCTAAGAGACTGAAATTTACCCCAAACTCATGACTACATCGATGTAGCATCAAAGAGATATTCAAGGGACAAAGCGTTTCTTTTTCTTGAAATGCCTTGTGCAGAGTCAGGGCCTCATCCTCCTAACTGGTATTAGCTACCATGGATACAGGTTTCTTAAAGGGGTCAAGGATGCGACAGATGCTTTACATTAGCTTTTATGTCCTCCATAAAATTAACAACAAGCAAACCTGAGTAACGGGAGCTATAATTCTGTCTTGCAATTCTGATCTGATACAGACTGTAAGAGCTTGGCTCTGGAGGCTAAAAGCTGTTTCCAAAACCCTCAGTGGAATTATACCTCTGTAATTCATTTACTGTTATACATTTTATATATGTTTACAGATAGAGCCAAAAAATCACACAGCTAACAACACCAATGAAGAAAAGATACCTGGTGGTTTTCATTTTTAAATTACAATCATTATGTAAGATACAATGTTTTGCCACACTATAGCACTTCTAAGCTAACAGCAAGGTAAACATAACAAGATAGCTTTTTAAAAAACAAATTTTACCTTCCTCTGTCTTCAGGGATGTTATTTTCAATAGCAATATCAATGCACAAAGACAAGTCAAGAGAATAATTATGGATTTTTAGCCAGTGGGACTGATATATGTAAATAAGATCAGAGAAAGTACTGGATAACACCCTTGAAAAGACTCTATAGCTATTGTCCTACCACAGCTATTTTTCAACTATGCAACCAACAGGCCAATGAGCTTTCATCATTTATGTCCAAGTTCCTAATGAAACAAACTTCATGAAAAATGAGTATACAGATGGGCTTGGAGAGATCTGGCCGAGGCCAGAATTACCTTTTATGTTTACTTTTAAAATTTTTTCTTTTGAGACGGGTCTATGTCGCACGGGCTGGCCCCCAACTCCTAGGCTCAAGGGGTCCTCCTGCTTTCTCCTGGTCCATACCACAGCACCTCGCTTTATTTTAAAATAATTTAGAGTATTCAAGAAGGGCACGTATCTGGAAAAAGTAAATCAGTAAAGTAAGAGACTATTCAAGAGTGATTTGTTAGAATCATTGGGGGTGGCTATGGATTGGCCCTGGAAGGTCTCACAAAGGCTCATGTGTTGCAGCTTGATCCCAGCTGGTGGCGCTATTGGGAGGTGGTGGAGACTTGAGGAGGTGGGTTACTGGAGGTGTGCCCTGGGAGGGTATATCCCATGCTATCCTCCTGGCCCCACCCTACCTCTTCTGGGTTGCCCTGCGGGGAGCAGCTTTGCTCCAGCTTTGCTCTGCTTTGCCCTTTCTGCCATGATGTTCTGCCTCAGCATAGGCCCAGAAACAATGGAGCGGGTGCAAGGACTGAAGCCTCTGAAACTGTGAAATAAAATAAATCTTTCCTCCTTTAACTTGACTTTCTCAGGTATTTTGTCATGGCGACAAAAAGCTAACATGGACAGGGTGAAATGGCATTGTCCTTGCACCAGACACAACTCAGATAATGATAATACATATGTTCTTTCCTCAGTCAAGGAGCTACAGCTTCATTTGAAAAGGAGTGTTAAGAACCTAGAAGGTTCTCTTTGAGTGACTTTCTATCCACAGGGCTCTTGGCTGCCACTTACTGCCCAGTTCATATATAGGCTGCTGAGCAGCCTCCAGAGGGTATGTTTAAAATTTTACAAACGTTTTTCTTGTTTCAATCAGACATGACCTTTCAAATATATAAAACTGTACATAAGAAAAACTACCCATAAGACTTTCAGAAAAATTCAGCAAATTCAATTTACAAATACTTTCGAGCACCTATTATGTACAGAGCATCATTCTAGGTACTAAGGACACAATTGTACAACATAAACGAAACATCCTTGCCTTCACAAAGCTTCTGTTTTAGTGTATGGGGTGGCAAGGACAATAAGCAAAACAGTAGGTTGCATATTCCTAAGGTGATAACTGCTATATGCTATAGAGAAAATTCAAGTGGAGAAGTGCCAGGGCAGGCAGGATGAGGATGCACTTCTAAAGAGAATTAGGGTGGATGCCATTGGGAAGGAGACACTTAGCAAAGACTTGATGGATGTCAATATCTAGAAGAATTTTCCAAGCAGAAAAATTTGCAAGTGCAAAGATCCTGAGGTAGAAGCATGCCTGGAATGTGACTGGACCACAGAGGGGAGAGTAGTGGATGAGGTCAGGGATGTAGGAGGGAAGCTGTATCCTACAATGGCTCTGGGTTTTCCCCCACTGAGGAGAACCATGGGACAGGGTAGTGACATGACATGACCAGCGTTTCCAAAGCATCACCCTGGTGGCTTTGTTGAGGGCAGTTAGGGTAGGTGGGTGTATTGGTCAGGGTTCACTAGACTAACAGAATTCACAGAATGAGTATATGGAAAAAGAGGTTTATCAGATCAGCTTACAATGTAGTCCCGAGTTCCGACTGCACATGGAGAGTCAGGGGAACCAGTAGCTGGTCGAGCGGTCTAAGAGCTCTTCGGAGAAACAATGGTGAAGTTTCAGTTCGAAGGGCTGGAGGCCGACGATCTCAGACCAGAGCAGAAGATCAAGAAGCTCTTCAGAGAAACGGCGAAGTTGGAGGCCGACGATCTCAGACGACAGCAGATGCGTTTTCTTCGGAAAGAGTCGCGCATCCCTTTACTCGGCTTTCTCCTTCTTTTATCTAAGTCCTGCACCTATCAGAACCCTGCTGCCTATATTTAGGGCAGGACTTTCTGTTTAATCTGCTGTTACACACCCAAAGTGTCATGATCCGGTCAAGTTGACAAATTAGATTAACTATCACAGTGGGAGGCAGAGGCAGGGAGATTGGTTAGAAGGCTATAGCATTAATGCAGGACCAAGATGGTAACCAGCCACATGGCTGATACAACATGGTTGGATTCCAGATATAGTTTGAAGATAAAACAGGATGGGGACAACAGGATTGAGATACTTCCAAAGATTCATATGACCACTTTAGGTGTATATAATCCTCTCCCAATGAGGTTCAGGGTGTTATCACTCGCCCTGGCATCAGTGAAAATCTTGAAGGATAGCTCAGAAATGTGAATTCTTTGAGAAGATTAAGAACCCGTTTAGAGCCAGGCTCAGTGTCACAGTCTTGTAAACTCAGTAATTGGGAGGCCGAGATAGGAGGATCACAAGTTCAAGGCCAGTGTCAACAATTTAGGGAGACCCTATTTCAAAATAAAAAAATAAAAAGGGCTAGGGGTACAGCTTAGTGGTAGAGCACCTGAGTTCAATCTCCAGTACCACACACACAAAAAAATTTTAAAAATAACCCATATTATAAGTAAAGGATTTCTAAGTGAATGGAAGGTTCAATGTGCCTCCTGCTCCGTATGGACATGTTGGAGGAGGGGATCACCTGGTCTCTCCTCTAGTTACTCTCTCATGATCCATCGCCATGCTAGGATCTGTGAACAACAGAGCCATAGAGTACTATCTCTGTGCTCAACAATTCTCAGATTAGTTGAGGAGGCATCTGAAGCTGCTGCCTCCTTTCTCCTTCTGCTCCTCCTCCATTTCTCTCCATCTCCTCTGCTTCTGCCAGGCCTCCCTGGGGCCCTCAAGGCATCAAGAACAAAGAGATGCTGACTCACACTCCTGATGACAGTGCACTCCATGAAGACTGTGCTTGGGTTTTTCCTTCCCTGTGTGCTTGTCTACTGTCTGATGCCTGTTTATATACAGTGTCCCTCTCAGGAGTGTCCCTGCCTCTGGCTTTCTTATATTTTTTCTATTGGTCCTAATTAAGGTAAAGCCCTAAACCAAACAGGAACTGGCCCTACAAACTCCAGGATCAACCCAAGATCATAAGAGGTCTTTGGCTTAGATGCTATGTTCATCCTCCAGGTCGTTTAGACCTTTCAGTGAATGAACTCTCCCAGTGCCAGACATATCAAGAAGGTTGTTATTGTTTTTGGTTCCTGATGCCTTTGAAAATACAGCTAAGATTTCATACTGGAGATCATGTGTGCAAAGAAGACCTGAGTTTTACTAAGTTTGTAAATCGTGTCTTTTAAGCATATGTTGTGGCAGATGGTAGGTGATGCCGTGGTGTGTTTACGTAGATGGGATCCTTGCTAACACTCACACGTTCCACCTGCGTTCTCTAGAGGCCAGGACATTCTGGTACCTGAGCTAAGAAATCCCTCAAAACCAAGAAGACTTAAAAAGGTAAGTAATAGTAATGGGTCTGTGCTGGGTGTATGCTAATGAAAATGCAGAGCTTCTCCACCCAGAGTGGAAAAAACCAAGCTAAACCCAGTATCAGCGATTCTTCCCGAAAGGCTGTCACTGTGATCTGTGATGCGCTATCAAGATGAAATTGGAACCAAGTGTACTTTATTCAGGACATCTGTGAGATAAAAAATATAATGCTCCTTTTCTATCTTTGTGACATTGTTCGCAAAGATGTGATTTGGCTGTTAAAACCATTTGCACTGTATCTCAAGGCTAAGGCTGACAATTCAAATAAAAGCCTCTCTCTCTCTCTTTGGTTTGTTATCTGAACCACAGCTAGCTGTCATGGCCATTCTATGCTCTGGGGCACTTGGGAAGGGGGTGAGGCATTTAGCTGGCCTGCTAGAAACTTCCACCTGACAACAGGCTCTGAACTCCATATAATTTCCGGGAAATTTTTGTTTTGTTTTGTTTTGCTTAGTGACCTCAAAACCAGATGTAGTGTTAAAAGGCAAATAAGGATGTTTAATTTTTAATAATTTTGTCATATGCCCTTTGTAGAAATTCAGAGTACATATTGGTACAAAGAAGAAATTAGGATCCCACCATGTTAGATTAGCACTGTGAACACTGAAATGCATGTCCTTTAGTTCTTTTTCTCTATGCATATGTGTGTGTATTGTTGGTTTGAGTTGCTGTCTTGGTATTGAAGATGGAACCCAAGGCCTCTCACATGCAAAGCACACACTCTACCACTGAGCCACATCCCCAGTCATGTTGTTTTATTTTTGTTCTTAAAAAATGAGAAATGGGGAGTTTGAAGGGACAATTTTGTCAATTCCTCATTAACAATTTATGACAAGCATTTCCCAACCACCTTTAATTTTCAACAGATGTGGGCACACTACTTTTTGCCATCATCATTAATCTGCAAAGAACACCATTCCAGATGACTGTCTCTCTAAATTGTCATAAATCACTTT
Source organism: Glis glis (assembly GCA_004027185.1). NCBI lineage: Eukaryota > Metazoa > Chordata > Mammalia > Rodentia > Gliridae > Glis > Glis glis. The sequence continues at coordinate 23,338 of PVJS01015933.1, forward strand.
TAGAATGTTCATTAAGAGAAACACTGAAATGTCTCTCCCTAAAAAGATGCAATCACAAATGCAGAATCTTATCTAAAATATTCAAATACTCACTGTCCCTTCTGATGGTAACTCCAGCCAGCTCTGTGGATTTAGCTGCTTGGCCTCAAGTCTCCTTTGAACTTGGAGTCTTCCAGGTATGTGGGGCCATCCTGGCTTGCAAAGGGCCTCCCCCCAAGATGTACTATTTATTACCCCTTCCCCAAGGGTGCCTCTGGATTTCTGCAGAATTAAGTTTCTTATAACTTAATCTAAAGGGACTATTTCCCTATAAAAAGGCACCTTTGGGGATAGTGATATAGCTCAGTGGTAGAACACTTGCCTAGCATGTGCAAGGCCAGCGGTTTGATCCCCAGCACCACAAAAATAAATAAATAAATAAATACAAATGCACCTTTTAGGCAAGTGTGGTGATGTACACCTGTAATATCAATACTTGGGAGGCTGAGATAGGAGGATTGCAGGTTCAAAGTCAGCCTCAGCAACTTAGCAAGGCCCTCGGCAACTTAGTGAGACCCTGTTTCAAAAATAAAAAATAAATAGGCTGGGGGTGTAGCTTGGAGGTAGAATGCCTGTGGGTTTAATCCCCAGTACCACACACACACACACACACACACACACACACACACACACACAAAGGCACTTTTCAAGGCTGAGGGTTTAGCTCAATGGTAGAGATCTTGCCTAGCATACGGGAGGCCCTGGATTCCATCCCCAGCACTGTAAACAAACAAAAAATGGCAGCTTTCAGACAAATGTATTTGTACATGCTTGGTTTGGAATTGATATTGAATGTCCATGAAAGGATTGTGGCGTTAAGAGGCTGAGGAAGGATGAGCAGGTTAAATCGGAGGATAGGAGCACTCTAATGTTGGTCACTGAGATCTAGAACTGGTTGACAGCCACTGGGTCAGCCCCAATGTTTGGTATTCATTGGTCTATGATGCTGTCTTTTAATTATGGCAAACTCTCATTAAGAATCCTCAGGGGAAAACGTAGTGGTTTGAGGAAGAGCAATTTGGCCTCCTTGAAAGAAATGTCACTTTTGGAATAAGCACAGGGTGTTCAGTGCACTCCGGCTTGTCATTTGTCCTCTGAGCTGACCTTGCATCAAATTCAGGCCAACTGGAGCACTTGGCCAAGATCTCCATGTGGGAGGTGGAGTGGCTAAGACTAGCCAGGGGCTGCTGCAGTAGATGCAGGTGCCTGAGGTCAATGTTCTCATGAAATCTGAAGCAGAAGGGTGCTTGTTTATTTTCTTTTTTCCACAGTTAACATAGACATCCATTTTAAACAACATATATATATATATATATATATATATATATATATTTATATTACATTTTGAGATGTAGAGGTAGAGAAATTATGACTTTCACATTATCAGATCAAGAAAACCTGTTTCATTAAATTGTTTCCTTCTCCTTCCCTGAATTGTGGAAGGGGAGGGAAAAGAGGGGTCTTCAAACTTCACTGGGACATTTAGAAAAAAATCTGGCTAAGATGTGGTTCAATTATTGCTAATAGAAGACATATATGTGTGTTAAAATTTATAATAGTTTTCTTATTTAAGGGCAATTGGGAGCCTGTTACGGTTTTTTCCACCTATATTCCTGATTGGTTCCCCTTTTCTTGCATCATTTTCAGATTTACATATATATATATGTAAACACTGCCATCCAATAAATGAATTCCAGACTTTTAAGCACTAAGAGTTACTATATTACATTAGGATATGCAACCTGAAGTAAACTCATTGCTTGTATGGTTAATGAGTTTACTCACAAGTCCTTAAGTTAGCAATCTCTAAGCCAACTGATTACATTTGGATATGCTATTTTTCATGCTAAAAATAATAGACAATCCAAGTAGAAGTTATAAATATGATTCCAGTAAGCGGGGGAGCTAGAAAACAGCTTTCAAATATAAGAATACTGGGTTCAAGATCCAGCACAAAAAGTGAGAGAAAATAAAACAAAGTTTCATTTTTACAGAACAAGTCAGAGTCAAGGTCACTTCCATTAAAAATAATATTCTATAAACATGGAAGTCAGTCAGTTGTTCTCAGGAAATGTTCTAAGAGATAAGAAGAAACCTGCAGGTGTTGACATTTTCACTGGGAGGAGATACATCAACAAATGCCTAAACCAGAAAAGAAGAAAAGAGAAATCTGAAAGAGACCTGTTTCTAGAGAGAAACCTGAGAAGTTCATGGAAACTGATAATGAGGGAGATGATTGAGAAAGTGAAGTAGAAAAGGAAATCTCAGATGGATTATACCCATTTGATGGTGTGAAAACAAGAGAACTATATGAAACAGACAAGCTCATGAAGCAGAAATCCCAACTAATGCATTTAATTGAAGGTCTTTAAATGACAACCCTTGAAGGGAACTGACAGGACACTAATAGGCACGTCTCTACCACCATCTTGAGCAAATTCTAACCTATTGAGTGGAACAGTCATTTTCATTCCATAAAGCCTGCCTCTCTGGAAAACTGGGTTCCTTAAGTTTGAGATTTCATTATTGTTGTTGTTGCTATTAACTCTCCAGTAGTTTTAGAGGGGTAATTTATTTGAATCATTCTGAAGTCTAGAACAAGATTGCAAGATAAAAATTAGTCCAAAGTTTCAAAATTAATTGAATAAATCAATTTGATAAGTAGTCAAACAACACTGATTTCTTTACAAAAATAAATTGCCTATCAATTAATAAATTTGAGAGAAAATGTAATCAATTTTTTATTATCAGTGCTGATGGAGAAGAGGCAGAAGTGAGAAATAAGATCCACAGAGAATTCTGAAACTTGATTTCCATTTCAGTCCATTTTCTTCTAATCATTAAACATTTATTAAGAGCCAACTATGTGCCAGGCTCTCAACAAGGCATCCAGGAGAAAGAGACCAAGACCAAGGGGCTAAGTAGCACCCTAAAAATAACAGCTTTAGTTGTTTCCTTTAATCATCTCAGCAAAATGCATAGTATAAACTGGATTTAATAAAAAGAAAATATATGCCTTTAGTAAATAAGGATATCCTTATCTAAATTCTTTTCTAAAATAGAGTTTTTTACTAGCTCTCATTCTTAATCCTGATCTATCTATGAAGAGGAAAATAGCAACTGGGGAAAATGGAGAAAGAACAGAAACTAGGCAAAAAGCAAAATAAATGTATAGAAAATTAAGACAAAAATAGAACAGTAAAGTACAATTTATTTGTGGACAACTTTCAAAGTTAACCCCAATTTTTCCTAGTAGATATCAAGCTGTAATATGGATTTACACATGGGAATGTTATGATTGACAAGCTAGAGGTTCATGTGGACAGGATATAGGAATGAAACAGAACTGGTGTCCATTCTAGCAAATAGTCAGGAAGAAAGGGTAGCTAGAGATGAGGAAGCAGGAGAGTTGATCCACATTCATGACAGAAGTGACGAGACAAGAAAGTATAGAAAATAAAGAGTAAGTCAAGGCAATTAACAATGAGCTTCTTCTTCAAATCATTTTCTTACTTACTCATCCCATAAATATTTGAGGTGCACCTACTGTGAGCCAGAAACCCACAGAGCCAGTCCAACTTAATGGTGTACAATCAATGTTTTTTGAACCAGTAAATAAAAAAAGAAAGTATTGAATGAACAAACCAACACTTCAGAATGTTCACACAATCTTTAGCACCAGGAGCCCTCTGCTAGTTAATTCCTTTTCCTAGGCTCCTGTTAGAGTCGTTCTCTTCCATTAATAACGAATCTTAAATCCCAATTCCCATGATTCAAGCTCTCACAGACCACACCAACCAAGTGAACCCAAGTGAATCTGGTCTAATTTTGAGGAATCTGGATAAAGTTAGGCTGTATAATTTCAAGAAATAAGATTAATGATCTTATTCTTAATTCTATAACTCATGAGCAAAATGAACATAGATGCATTAGGTGACCACATATCATAGAAGAAGCAGATGTCTTCATTAGATAATTTCTCAGAAAGAGAAGTGCCCGAACTTGGGCCCCCACCCTCAGCACCACACCTTTCTGCTATGGTAAGATGCACATTATCCATGATGTAATCGTGGGTGAAGCATTAGTGCTCACTCAGGTATCATGACACTGGGTGGGACGATACCCAGGGCTTAAGTAATAATAAACTAAGCTAAACTAAGTAATAGTAAATTCTTACACACATACACACACACACACACACACACACCGCGCGCGCGCGTCTAATAAGATTCATATAGCAGCCAGGCATGGTGGTACACACCTATAATACCAGTACTTGGGAGGCTGAGACATGAGGATTGCAGGTTCGTGGCCAGTCTCAGAAACTTAGCAAGGCCCTCAGCATCTTAAGAGACCCTGTTTCAAAATAAAAATAAAATAGGACTGGGGGTGTAGCTTGAAGGTAGAAAGCCCCTGGGTTCAATCCCCAGTACCACAAAAAGAAAAAAAAGATTAATATACAGACAGAGATAAATAGATCCTAGATATGTATATATATACATATATATATATGTGTGTATACATATATATGTGTGTATACACATATATATGTATAAACACACACACACACACACACACACACACACACAGCCTCCAAAAGCTCCCAGGTGATTCTAATGTGTAGCCAAGTATGAGAACCACTGTTATGGAGTAGAAAAGAAAAAGAAATACCTTTTTTTTTTTCTTAACCTATCACAAGGATGATGGCCAATGCCTGTAGATAACAAAAGGCAGATTAAGAAGAGAAACGTTTAACAAATGTATTTAATGTTTTCATGAGAGGGAAGCCTTCAGAAATGAAGACCCAAAGACCCAGGGGAAACTTTCTTATGCTAAATCTGATGAAAACAATGGATAGTGTGGAAAACATGATTGAATAAAAAGGAATACAACCTAACAGTAATAAACTGGGGGGCAGGGGTCTCAGCAAGGCCTGTCTGTTTGGATTCTTTTCTGTGTCTCTGCAAGACATTCCTCCCCTCTGGGTATGGGGCAGGATACCCGATACACGAGGATCTTCACAGGGGAAGGGAGCAGGTCAGAGAGTGACCTTTCCAAGTTTTATGGCTTGCTTTGGGGAGAGGAATTCTAGTTTCTATGATCCATTTAGGGGGAGAAAAAAGGGGAAGAGACAGCAAGACAAGAGAAGGCCAGAGAAAGCTTCTTGCTTCTGAGACCCTCCTATATCCTTCAGCTCAAAAATACTCTGCATGCCAAGGCTGTACTTTGTTTTTTGGTTTTGTTCTGTTTTGTTTTGTTTTTTGTTTTTGCGGTACTGGGGATTGAACCCAGGGACATTCTACCTCCAAGATACACCCCCGGCCCTATTTTTTGTCTTTGTTTTGAAACAGGCCTCACTACTTGCTGAGGCTTGCTGTGAACCCACCATCCTCCTGTCTCAGCCTCCCATGTACTGGGATTACAAGGGTGTGCCACCACGCCCGCCCAAGGCTGTACTTTGGAGTATCACATTCTGAACCCTAACAATAGCATCACAAAAGGTTCTAATTTTTCCTCCTCCCTCCTCCAGGTTCCACCATGAAAATGACAGGCTTTTCAAGCATTAAAAAAATAAAGTCACTAGATGAGAGTCACAAGTTTTACCCAAGACTACACTTACAAATACTTGTCGATCTGAAAAAAATGGGAGAAATTGCAAAGGAGAATTAAGTGACCTGCAGGTTAAAACAATGGTGAAATGTGGTCCATGCCCTAATGAAGAGAACAAGATGGTCTCTTTGGGCTCATTCTGTTTTTTCCTCCTTCCCGGCTGCTTGGTGTGCTGGAAAGCCCTCCATAAAACCCCCACCAAGTCACTTTTGCCTCATCACCCAGTCCATTTTCTCTTTGGCACTCATCACCGACTAACTTGTAATTACTTAGTATATTGGAAGCAGCACTTTGGAAATACTTAATCAGCTTTTCCTGTTTGTTTTTATGCTAGTAGACCCAAGGTGTCCATCTGCCTAGGGGGAGATTAAAAGTTGAAGTTGCTATAGATGTAACAGAAAAAGAATGAAGCTGGTACTTACATCTGACATGCAAAATAGGATTATACAGCAAAACAATAGTTTTACAAGCCAGGCATTTGTATTGAGAGGATTTTCCAAATTCCTCTAATATCCACTTTATTAAGGGCCAATAGGAGCTCTTCTGTAGTGAGAAGCTCTTCCTTTCCCCCTAAGACAGAAAAACCAGTGAGGCTTGATACTCAATAAGAAGAGGATGTAAGACAGGGGAAATTAAAAAGCAAAACTGAAAACAGAAGCCTGGGGAAGAGTGAGGGAGTGAAGAGAAGGAAGAGGAAAGGAGAGTCTGTGGACCAGCTTTGGACCAGAGAGGGCAGTTGCTGCAAATAAATGAAGAGAGTCATGGTAATATCAAGGGCAGATGCCCACCTTCTGTTTAGGACTCTGCCAGACACCACCCAACTTAGGGTGTGGCTCCTTCAAATTGACCCTACGATGCCATCAGGCAGAGAAGATTCTAAGCATTAGCTTTCCCAAGCTACTTTCAACTCCCATCTAATATGAATTCTGACTTGAGTACAAAAAAATGTGACATTCTGGTTAGCCTGTACAGCCTTTCTTTGGATACACATACCATTTCTGTCAGGTTTATTGATACTAGTTTTGCAAAGTGAAGCTGTAATGTTTATACCTACTCCAGTTAATATTCCACAGATAATGATTCTAGATACCAAGCAAGAGTTGAGGGGGCTCTTCTACCAAGTGCCTACATTTGCCCAAACTCCACCCCAGTAATTAGGACTATGCAAATTTGCTTATTTTTTAATGTCATTGTTTACTGAGCACTATGATGTGCCAGGTGGCCAGACATAGTCACTACAGAACTGTCCTCAGAGAAGTCACAATGCAGTAGAAAAAGATATCAGTATAAACAAAGATTATAATACTGTCATGAGTTGAACTGTGTCCCCCAAAACAGATATGTTGAGCTGGGCATGGTGGCACTTGCCCATAATCCTAGTAGCTGGGAGGCTGAGATGGAAAGATCACAGGTTCAAGGTCAGATCAGCCTCAGCAACTTAGCAAGACTCTGTTTCCAAATAAAAAATAAAATAGGGCTGGTGGGTGAAACTCAGAGGCAGAATGCCCCTGGGTTCAATCCCCAGTACATAAAAAAAAAAAAAAAAGTTGAAGTCCTGACTTCCATTACCTGTGAATGTGACCTTATTTGGAAATAGGATCTTTGTAGATATAATGAGGTCATACTGCATTAGGGTGGGATCTAATCCAGTATGACCAGTGTCTTTATAAGTAAAAAGGAAAAGAGATACAGACTTGTCCATACTGTACTCAAACCTGTGCTTAGTAGCTCTGAAAAGGAACCGAGCATACGGTGGATCAAGATGGAACTCGTCCTTAAAGTGCAGGGCAGGAAGAAGTTTTCCACCTGTATAGACAAAGCAGATGAGAAATCAATGACAATGCTTGAAAAAATGGAACAATGATTCTCCAAGTATATGTAAGTTGCTTTTAAGGCCTTAAGAAAAGGAGCCTAAGGGAATGAGGCATTGGGGAGCAATGTAAATTCATAATCTGAAGATGCAGCACAGCCAGCCACTGGTGCTCTGTGAAAACAGGGCATAAAATGTTGCTCAATCTGTTTTCCAAGGAGATATTATCATCTTTATTATTATTGCTTTCACCAAGTTGACACTTTGTCTACCCAGCTGATATTTTAAGAAAGGTTTCCTTAGTTGAAATGGATTCCTATCTTTTTCTACCAAATTCCGAAAACAAATGCATACCCCAGAGACTGCATATTTAGAATTCCAAAAGATTTTCTAGGTGAAATCGACTCTGCCATCTTTTAAAACAAATGAGCTTGGTTGCAGAAATACATTCATGCCAAACCACTTCAAAAAGGAATACATGTCAAACTCCATAGATCATAGTTAAGTTTTTATTCCAGTAGTGGATGTCATTGTAAATCACAGAAAGAGAAGGGGTGAAAAAGCTTGAGCAACTGTTTCCCATGGCAGTAAATGTTATTTTTTCAAATTCTAGTTTAATTGAAATTATTTACCAAGGAAATATGTTTGCTTTGCAAGTAAATGCAGAAAATGTTTCGAGATACACATTTTTCCAAATAAAGCTATTGACCAGTATCTTTGGCGAGTCTTTTGGAAATAATTAACTCTAAAATTTTCAGAGGCTGATGATCCAGGCATGTCTTCCACTACTGCTGACTGAAAAAAGTCAGAGAGGAGCTGGTTGGGTCTGGAGCTTCCAGACCCTTCTCAGAGCTTACTTTTGGTATCTTTGCTATGTGCCAGGGCTTAAAACTTCAGCACCAAAAAGGGGCATTCTCTTCCTCTTATGAGTAAAGCAAGCTCTGCAAATTCAGAAATAAGTGATATTAGAGAGAAAGAAGCAAAACAGAAAATCTACATGTAATTAAGGACCTACAGTCCAAATGACTGGTTTTGATTTAACATGTACCCTTTTCCCAATGCTAATTCATTTATTCATTTATTGGAGTTCAAAATTGCACCCCATGCCCTCCAGCCTTGGCAAACAAAGACATAATTTAAAATACCAAGACACATGCTGGGCGTGGTGGCATACGTTTGTAATCCCAGTGCTTGGGAGGCTGAGACAGGAGGATTGCAGGTTCGCGGCCAGCCTCAGTTACTTAGTGAGGCCCTCTGCAACTTAGTGAGACCCTGTTTCAAAATAAAGAACAAAAAATAGGGCTGGGGGGTGTAGCCCAGAGGTAGAATGCCCCTGGGTTCAATCCCTGGTACCGCAAAAATATAAAATAAAAAATAAAAATAAAATACCAAGATACAAATGTGCTATTTATTCCTGTGTAAAAGAGTCATTATTACAGTGACTTAATTTTTTCTTCAGGAAACTAGCTCTTTTCAAGTTATTTACCATGTTGTCAATTATTACCATCATTGATAATGATAATCATTGAGAACTAGCAATGTGCTGAGGGATAAATAGAGCACTCAACTAGGCATCGTCCCGAACTAAGGAAACAATGATGATTTTGTTTCACCCCGGAGTTCACAAAGTGGGGATGGCAGATATCAAGAAAGTCCTTACCCATTTTCCTCCCTAGTCTTTTTTCATTTCAAAGCTCCCCTTTTGGAGTCCCTTGTGTATACGGAGGGCATGAATTCACAGTCAGCCTCTATGTCTGGTCTGGCACTGGCACTACAAGCTTTACAGTTCTTCAGGCTGGCACTAAATGCCAGATGCCCCCCAGCTGAGAGGGACTGAATGTCAGTACCACTGGATGCACTATTAATGGAATCTGTTATCAAGTCACAAGACAAGATGCCAGTCTGGCACTGTTCTGCAAACTGGAAGTGCATGGGGGAAACACAGACACCCTGTCTGACAATGAATAGCTAAGCTGTGAAACCCATTGACTGGGCCCCTACTAGAAATTAGCCTGTCAAAAATGATTGTACCGTGTGTGATGGAGCATCATGCATTCGTGTGTCTGTTTGTCTATCTGCATGTCTGTGCTTCCGTCAGCTTTATAAATGCACGTGTAAGGATATATAGAGAGCAAATAAAACCGAAATTCGTGGGCAGTATCTTGCTTGGATTAATATGTTCTGATAACATTAGGAATATAAATCTAAGTGAAACATTAGGGGCAAGAATAGAAATTGTATAATGGCTCTTTTCTGAAGAGTAATTGCCTTGGAATAATTTAGTGTCACTATTTTCATGGATGCCTAAAATAAATATGTAATTCATTTTGATCATTTTATGGAATTTGACTTAATGCAAACTTGAAGGGCCCTCCCTCCCCACAAATATCAGTGCTTTCCAGGATTCTGAAGCTTGCTTTTAAACAAGAGAACTATGCCTATTGGAAGAAAAGTAGTGGCCCTTTTTATCTTTCTTCTGCCTCCTCCTTGGCTCAGGGGTCTAGAGAACAAGGTTTGGAGAAAAGCAAGCAGTGCTAGTGGCTGATGGCATTTCTGTTTTATAGCCCCATTTGCTATTGCCCCATTTCCTGACCATCAGCAGACTACTAACTAATCACAGAGGATCAAAGCCTTCTACCACTACCACACCACAGGAACCCCTAAAACACAAGTGTTCCTGAAAGGTACAAGTAGAGATCATTTAACAAGGAGGATGGTGAATACTCACCATCTTAGTCCTAACTTCTACCCACTCCACTTCCACCAGTCAGCTCGGTTCTCAAAACCTCTCTCTTCCCAGGCAGTGGAGAGACACAGAAATACCACACATACACATAAACACTCCATATGGATACAGAACACACATGCATGTGCTAAAGATCAATTGCTGCCTTGGAGAAAATGTTCTTCTGAGACCCACACATTGCCTTCATTTTTGTATAATTATCTCAGAGGGAGTTATCTATGTGTATCAAAGGGTGAAATTTGTTCTAGGTTAATTAAGTTTGTTTTCCTTTTATCATTTAGGCATGAAGAACAGTGTTTCCTGAATACTTTTATTATGTTTTCAAGAAAGAATTTTTCTTACATACACTTACATGTTAAGAGCGCTGCGAGTACCAATAGTAAGGACTTGGTTGTCAATAGTTTTCAAATTTTTCTATGCTGGGGGTTTACAGGCCAATAGCAGATTATTTTGAGCAGAGATGTTTTCCTTCAATTTTTAGAAGAGAGAAAAGGTGGAAGGAGGGTGGAGCTTTTTTATTCAAGTGACCTGAGATTTGTACCTTTAAACTTCCAATTACAGGGCACAGATTTGCTGTGAGCCTTCTGTAAACCTATCAGTTAAAAGCTTGTGTAGTTTTACAGCACGTCACCTTCAGACTCTGATTAGCAAAATGCAGGCCAAGCTAAAACACTTAAGCAGCGCTGCTGCTTGTCTCGGTTTGGAAGACTAGACCATTTCAGTTTAGTAATTTGGATATATCCCTGCAACCCATCCTTCTTCACTCTGTATAGGTCTGTTGCACAGAGAAGGAACTCAGGGCTAAATTATACACTACATTTTCCTTATAAGAAAATGCCAAAGAAATTTGCATTGATAGAATTTATGAGGGGTTTACTACACTCACTCTCTGAAATTACCTTGTTCACTTACTTATTTCTGGGTTGTCTCCTCCTCTAAAATGTAAGCCCCACGAGATCACAGACCTGTCTGAGCACTGCCACACCTCTGGATCATTGCCTGTAGCTCAGCAAATATTTGTTGAATGGATAAATTCATTCATTCATCAATTCCTCAAATATTATGGATGACGAAAATAAGTCCCTCATCTTCAAGAGGTTGGCAGTTTTTTAGAATTCTGAGCCACAAGCACTAAGCCACTACAGTGCAAGTACTATGAGTCTAGAGAAGGAGAGGAAAGCTTTAAAACTTTAAAACTATAAGGTAGATATTGTTATATATCATACATATGGTATGACACAAACACAGACACATTCACCATATCACCCCCTCCTCCACTGATTATTCATTCAGGAAATATTCATTGAGTGCTTGGGCAGTGCTGCCATCCCTGTAATTTGGAACCAGGCCAGGGCATGAGGCTGGCAGTCCCTGGGTAGAGGCAGCGTAGTGTCAGAGGCAAGCTGGGGTAAAGCCAGGGCTGCTGAGTGGCTTAGCAGGTCTCTGTAATCAGTCTAGTCACTGGTTGGGATAGGCAGCTGGTATTGGGCTATTTGAAATCAAGAGGGCAAAGTTCAGTAAGTACTGTAAGTTCTCAGTTTTTGCATCAAATGGAAAGGCCACGGTGTCTGAAGCTACTTGGAGGATGCCCATGGAGTCTGGAAGGTTGCCTAGGAGATAACTCATCCTTCTGCCCTTATTTCTCAATTTAGGGCCTTAACTTTTCAGGATCAGAATCAGGGCTTGGCCCAGGGACCTGACATCAGAATGTTTTCAAATATGCTTACTCCACCCTGGCTTAAGGGCCTGTAGGACCAAGAACACAGGATGGGAGTGGGGCCTTTTAGATAATGAAACACCTGGAGTCAGGATTAGTGATTTCGACATATTTTTTACGTCAAATTTATTTTAACGCATGCTATGATCTCAATGATTATGTCCCCTCCATTTATATGTTAAAACTTAACCCCCAAAGTGATGGCATTAAGAGGTGGGACTTCAGGAATGATTAGGTCTTGAGAGCTCAGGCCTCATGAGTAGGAGCAGTTCCCTTACAAAAGAAACCTAAGGGAGCTTGTTCGCCCCGTCTGCCATTTGGGGGCACATCGAAGGCACCATCTCTGAGAAATGGGCCCTCGCCAGGCACAAAACCTGCTGGCACCTTGATCTCAGACATTCCAGCCTCCAGCACCGTGAGCAATAAATCCCTGCTGTTTATGATTTACCCAGTCTAAGATATTTTGTTTCAGCAGCCCAAAAAGACTAACACAACATGAAAATTAAACTGCAATTTTATTTGCATTCCAAATGATGACTCAATGCATGGTTGAAATAGTTGCCTTGTTGTTTAGTAGCTAATAACAATAATAAAGCTAATATTTATTGAGCATTGATTATGTGCCAGGGCTCCATTCTAGACATTTTCCATAGATTAATGTATTTAATATTCACAATGGCCCTAAAAGGTGGCAACTGTTACTCTCTGGTCTTACAGATGAGGAAATGGGCCCACAGAGGTTGAATAGTTTGTCCTCAAATCACAACTCATAAGTGGGAGGGTGAGACAAAACCCAGACAGTCTGGCTCTAGCCAGAAAAATCTAACCACTGATCTTTGCTACCACTTACTGAATGCCAGCTATGTGCCAGAGACTTACATTTATTTTTATCTCTGTAAATCTGTTTCTTATAATAACTCTGCAAGATAGGTATTATTTTCCACATTTTGTGGACAAAGACATTTATAAATGGCCCAGTAAGTCCTGAAATCAGGGTGTGAATCCTCCCTGTCAGTCTGAATGGCCTCTGATCCAGAGCTTCCTCTGTGATCGTCCTCACTGATCTTCCTGTGTCTTACTTGATTCTTTATTTTAGATTCCCTTGGTCAAAACCAGCAACAGAAAGTCCTAATTGAACATTCATTAGGAGGTTCTATGTTCCTTCCTGAGATTTATAATCCTCCACATACATATGCCACTGTGTATCTTTCAAACAAAATTCATTTATATACTCTCATTTGTTCATCACAATGACCCTGAGCTATACAATTGTCCTTCATGTCTGAAATGAGTAAACCTTCCAACAGAGGGTGAACAGTGTGCCCAAGGGACTTGCACCTGGTCCTGTTCTGCCTTCATTTACTTGCCTTTGTTTTTACTCTGTATAAACATCCTAAAGAAAAGTTTGATAGACCAAGAAAAGAAAATCTGGTGTTCATCTCAGAGAGACCATATGGGTTTCTACAATAACTTCGTTACCTGCAAAAAAGATATCTGAAAATAGACCAGAGGATTCCAGATAAATACAGAGGACTGGACACATGTATTTAACATTACTATTTCTTGAAACTATGTAAAAATAACAAAATCCATAAAACAGGGCATAAACCCATATTAACAAAGTTATTGAGAGAGAAGGTCAGTCTTGGAGCTCCAGAAAGATAGGGAGGAATTACCAGAAAAATAACAAAAAATAACTAAAAATTTTTTTCCAGAACTTAAAGACAATTTTTTTTTTTTTTTGCGGTACTGGGGATTGAACCCAGGGGCGGTCTACCTCTGCGCTACACCCCCAGCCCTATTTTTTTATACTTTATTTTGAAACCAGGTCTCACGAAGTTGCAGAGGGCCTCACTAGGTAGAGAGAGAGAGACAGGGAGAGAGAGAGAGAGAGAGAGAGAGCGCTGAGGCTGGCCGCGAACCCAGATCCTCTGGTCTCCACCTCCCAAAGTACTGGGATTACAAGCATACGCCACCACGCCCGGCCTTAAAGACAATTTTTCAGATTGAATTGGTCATTGGAATGCCCAGCTCAATACATTAAAAAGACCCATGTATGGAAACATTGTTATGAAATTCCAGAACACTAGGAATAAAGAGAAGATCCTAAAGGCATTCAAAGAGGAAAAATCCATAAGGAACATAAAAGGACCGGAAAACAGAATGACACAGCATTTCTCAATAGTAACACCGAATAACTGAAAGAAAAAAGGTGAGAAACCAGGCATGGTGGTGCACGCCTGTAATCCCAGTACTTGGGAGGCTAAGACAGGAGGATTGCAGGTTTGAGGGCAGCAACTTAGTGAGACCTTTGGCAACTTAGATCCTGTTTCAAAATAAAAATAAAAAGTTCTGAGGGTATAGCTTGGAGGTAGAATGCCCCTTGGGTTTCATCTCCAGTACCAAAAAGGAAAAGAAAAAAGTCCAAGAGAAAAAGAAAAAAGTCTGGAAGAAATTATTAATTATTTCCAATTTATAATTTTAAATCCATCCATACCATCAATCAAATATGAGGCTAAAACATTATTAGATAGATAAGTAGCTAGATAATAAGGTAACATTTACTGCCAATGTGCCCTTTTTTAGGAAGATACTAGAAAATGTGCTTTACCATAACAAGAGAATAAACCAAGAAAGAAGATATAGGATGGGAACAAGAAAAATAGGAGACCCAGCACATACGAGGAGTGAAGGGACTCCCCAAGATGATGATGGCGATGATGATAATGATGATGATGATAATGATACGATTTCTCAGGGAGGCAGCTGTGTATTAGGACCAAGGAGCAATCATTCCAGACCAGAACAATAGGAAGCACAGGGTTCCAGAAGCATATATCTAAAACAAAGATGAAATTTATAGACAAAGATGTTTTTACTGAGAGGCAATTTTTATTTATTTATTTATTTATTTTTTTTTTTTTTGCAGTA
>PVJS01015934.1:0-19527 GCA_004027185.1 Glis glis
CACACACACACACACACACACAGACACACACCACACTTTTTCCCTGCAACATAAAACTTATGAAAGAGTCAGATTTCTAGGATATCAGAAAGTCTTAAAAATATATTCTCAAATCTAAAACACCAATTTGTTTATTGTTTCAGTCATTAATGAGTTGAACATGACAATTACATTTCTTGGGGATTAGATCTTTATAATTTTGGCCCAAAGCAGCATGCACAGGTTATATAATTCTGCAGTTGTATAGCAACCAAAGAGATGACGTTATTCTATCATCTTTTTTCATAAATTTCAGTGATCTTTCCATAGTGGCACCATAGTCTGGTATGTCACTGTCTCATCGTTTTTTTTTAAAGAAAAGAAAACTAAAATGCTTTTAAAAGGCTCAACTGTTTATATTTGGAAAAAACTGCTGCTTTGTGCAATAGCTTGAGTATGACTCATGAAAATTTTATCTGTAGTGCTAGATATGCCTATAAGATGTTATGGCAGCATTGAAATCATGATAGTTCTATTGATATCATAATTGCTCTGAAGGGCCATTACAATGTAAATTTGTAAGTGTGCTTCTGACAAGCTATGATGTTAAATGAAGCTACCAAAACAAACAAAATGTAATAATGCAGATATAACAAGCTGCTGAAGAACTGGTGTTGAAGACATCTCCTTCCTTCTTAGCTAAATGGATAGGGACTAAGGGAGCAAATTGTTGTTTTAAGACCTAAGGGAGAACCACAAACTTCAAAGGAACTCAAATAATTGTTTAGCTCATCCTTTTTACCTTTGAGAAGAAAAATAGGCAGAAGGCGTTTAAGTGACTTATTTTAGCTTTCATAGCTAATGGCATAAACAAAATTAGAATTTAAGGATTGATTTCTGTTCAGGATTTCTTTTACTAAGTAGTTCCAATTCAGGGACAGGGTAACTCTAGGAGAATATACTTATTCTAAATATATTTCGTTTCTCCATTTGGGGGAAGGTATTATTCCTTGTCCCATTACAAGGATCTTGATTGCCACATATGACTATTCTTCACATGAGCTGGAGTGTTCATTTGTTTGAGGTTTCCATGGTTAAAACTCATCAAAATGAGCAGTGGAACACTATTCTGATTTAAGTAAGAAGTTATTTGGGGGAAAAAGTAACATTCTCTGAAATAGGATGGAATATCCTCTCCCCAGAGGTTAATCAGGTGAGTATCTGGTAGCATGTTTTCTGTCCATTGCAGGATAGAGGCCAGGGCAGTGACCTGGTAAGGTCAGCAGTGGCCTGCTAGCCTGGACACTTGACCAGTTGTTGACAATTGGGCATGCCCTGCTTGATAGCCCTAGACCAACTTTGCATTAAAAAGGCTAAAGAGTTTGAAGTGTTAGCTTTCATTTTGTAGGGCATTATACATGTAAGTGAAACATTTCTTTGGGAAAACCTCAGAGTTCTGATATAGGTAGGCTTCATTGCTCAGACCTCCTCTCTATAAAGTTAAGTTATAAGCAGCTCAAGGAGAAGGGACAGCATCTTAATTTAGTAATTCTTAATTAGTGACCTTCTAGAGATAGATGCTATACTATTAAAAATTATTTTAAAAGTTACAATTGTGCATACTTCGTAGGAAAAGTCATGAGGGTAAAATTGGGGGAAATTATATGGTTGAGGAACATGGTTTCCTAAACAAAGTGACACTTAAGATAACCACAAACTGAAGAAGTAGTAGAAATAATGAGGATAGAATTGAGGAGAAATTTTCTAGCAAGGGGCAGGGTACCCTCCCTAGGTAGAAATGAATGTGGTATATTTAAGAAACAGGAAAAGTTATTGTAGATAGAGGGTTGTAAACAAGAATGGGAATGGCCAGAGAAAAAAGGTTCATGAGGATGATGATCTGATGTTGCTTAATAATCTAATTTTAATAAAGTATACATGCATACATGTTTGATAGATTTTTAAAGAATAAAGTAAAATGATATTTTAGGTTAAAAGTTTTATACTTCTGACTGTTTTACTAGAGAAAATTTTACGATTGCACTACAATTTTTTTAAGGAAGAATATTTTAATGTGTGAAGTTAATAACAGTTTCAGTAAGATTACTTTTTTATCTGAGTATATTTCAAATTAGAGAAAGATCAATTATTCTATTTAGAAGTAAATATAACACATATCTAACTTATAATGGAATGTGTTAAATAATGAAATAGATTGATTTTAGTTATTACCATTATGTTTTCTATCTGAGGATACTTGTTTTCTGTTTCAATCATTCATTATGATTGAATTAGCTTTGAGTTTTCATTCAGCATGCTTTTCCCCCTTTAGTTGATTATATTCTGAAATACCAATTTTTGAGTTTGAAAATAATTAGAAAGTTATTTAACTCTTAATTTATTGATTCACTCCTTGATTCTCAGGATAGTTTGATATTAATAATGCTGGGGAGACATGCTAGCTCTGGCTACTGGGGTGATGGTAGGAGATAATCAAGCAACCATAAAAAAAGTAAAACTTGTGACTAAAACTTTTAAACCCAGTTTCATGATGGAAAGTTAGCCACTTTGGCTGTATTTGTAATGACATTCAATAATTAGTGCTATTTATTTGCAAACTTAATAATATTAAATTAAAAACTCCTGTACTACTCAGCCTTAACCAGTGAGTTTAATTAGGTGTCTTTATTTTAATGGTGATAGTGATGTCATCAGATGTCCCATGTAACAGTGTAGGGATCAAATTGAATATTTGCTATTTTTATATACTTCCTGTAGTAATTTATTATTTTGATGTACACCTGTTTCCATGATGGTATCACACCTTACACAGGTGTGTGGATGCAGATGGACTTTGTAGTGATCATCGATCTCTGGCCTCGTGCTGGGCTGGGAGCTAGGGCACCGTCAGGAGCTTACCAACACAGGCATGATACTTAAACTCCTGAGACTTATAGTCTAGGTGGGGAGATGGATATTTTAAACTCGTTATTTAACAAACAACCATGACAAACTCATAGGAGCACATACAGAAAGGTGTCCTTGTTTTGAGTGGTTTCCTTGGGGTGAGGGAAAACCTTCTGCGAGTAAATGACACTGAAACAGAAAATAGAAGGCAATTACAAATGAAACCGAAACAAGTGGAAGGAGGAGCCCTCAAGGACAGGCTTTGAGGTGGAAGGACCTGCAATTAATCCAGAGACTAAGACCTCTAGGCAGAGGGCAGAGAGTGAGACACCCACCAAAGGGAAGTCTTACCTGCTCTATCAATATATCAGGAGAGATTTTTTCTGCTGAATTCAATTTGTTGATACATTTTTTATGGGCCTGGCTTACTTACAGATTGAGAAAAATAACTAACAAACCTTTGTTTTCACCGCCTTTTCTTCTCTTGCCAAGCATTGAAAGTCACAAGAATTTGCTTCTAAAGAATCATGAAAAGCTTGAATTTAAATTGGGTTGCTGTACAAGGATGAAATGTATAAGCTTTCTAAGGAAAGCTGAAAATGGAAGTAATAACACAAGAAAGAGTAGGGATTATCTTTTATTTGTATTTATTTTTTAAGCCGGTAAAGACATCACAATATATTAAGGTTTTTAAAAATCATTTTTAATTGACACAAAATATTTATATATATTTATGGGGCATAGTATCATAATTCTATACAAGTACGCAATGTGTAATTATCATATCAAGGTAATTAGGATTTCTATCTCCTCATACATTTATCATTTCTATGTGTTGGGAACCTTCAGACTCTTGTAGCTATTTTTAAATATGTAAAAAAAGTCACAGACTGTAGTTATCCTGCTGTTATAGAACACTGGAACTAATTCTAAGCTTTCACTTTTAGATATAGATTCCAATTAGCTCACAGACTTATATTTGATAGAAAAAAAACAGGCAGGCTAATAGTGTTTGTCTCAGGCCAAGTTTTCCAGACTGTACTCATACAGTCTACTCTACTTTTGGGCAGACTATTTTAAAGTATCTCAGAAAATAGATTACATCTCTTATATCTTCTTTTTAAAAACTTTGAAAAAATTTCATATTGTCTCAATTTTAATATACTGTTGGATGACTTCTGATTAGATTTAATTTCCATTATGCTTTCTGCCTCATGTTCATCTACAAACGGCTTTCCACAGGCTAGGCTGAGACAGAGGTAATACTGTTTAGAGGTTAAGAGTGGTCTCTGGAGATATATCCTCTCTTGGATCCTCCACTTGTTGGCTATGTGGCCTTAGGCAAGTTGCTCGAATCCTCTGTTTAAGAGGGATAAATATTGTATCTATCTCACTGGGCGATGTCACTAAGGAGAGAGAGAGAGAGAGAGAGAGAGAGAGAGGAGAGAGAGACAGAGAGAGAGAGAGAGAGAGAGAGAGAGAGAGAGAAAGAGACAGGGAGAGAGAGAGCGAGAGAGCTGAGGATGGCCGCGAACCCGGATCCTCCGGTCTCCACCTCCCAAAGTACTGGGATTACAAGTGTGCACCACCACGCCCGGAACTTTTAAAAAATCTTAAATAGTGAAACACAATTCACTATCCATCATCTCCTCCCTCTTCCTACTTCCTCCTTTATATCCCTCTCTCATACACTTCTTCATTTCCTCATTCCCTGACTGCCTTCTTAGGTCTGGATACTTTCTTTTGGTCTTAATTTGTGCCCTCCATTCTCTGACCCCTGCACCCATTTTCTTTATATTAAGGGGAGAAGGGGGAATGGCTGCCTTGGGCCAGAAGTTGGAAGAGAGAAAGAGGAAAGTGTAGCAAAAAAAAAAAAAAGGGACCAGTGGTGATAAAAGACACAATGCATACTTTTTATTCTTTTAGTCTTCAAATCCTGCTTTTGCTGGGCATTTTTCATATATAAAATGTTTAATCTTCTATTTCTTTGATATGGTACATGTATTATTACCTATATTGCCAACTGGGCTATATAATCTGATTTTTCTCTCTCCCTCTATTTTTGTTAAGAGGATAGAGTCACAAGAGAAGGAGGAAGAATGAAGTAAAAGAGAAAGGAGATGAAATCATTGGAAGAGCCCTTGGCCTGTTTGGGTCTTTATTTTAGAACTTAATATTTATTTTTGTTTTTTTGACTGATTGCTGTCGTGTTCCTGGATCCCAGCTATGCTCCACTGTAGGGCTGTTTACCTTTCAAGCTGATCTGCTCTCCCCGTTGTCAGCAGTCTTGACTGAGCTACTGCTGTCTGATTGTCCAAGACCATTTGCTGCTACACCTTGTCCTAGCCTGGCAGTGAGGCTCCCTGTCATATTTCTGTGATTCAGTACCTGGAACCCTCTGGGGTCCCAGCTCTCTTCATCCAACTAGCTTGTGCTAAGACCCCTCCTGAGTCCTGCAAAAAAGTTAGACAAGTCATGAACTGTGCATTCGAGTGTGTTGCCAGGGAGGGCTAAAACAACAAGTAACCATGGTCCCCTTTCCCTGCCTGTTGCTCAGGTGGTGGCCTTGAGGGAGCCTTAAGCTCCTACTAGTATGTGGGAAGAGCAATTCATAAAAAGTTTCCATGCCCTGGCCTGTGTGGTGCAGTCTCACAGGTGAGCACCAGCTTCCTCCTGCCATTGCTTGTTTTCCTTTTCTGCTTCACACAACAGAAACACTTTTCTTGTCCTGGTCTAATTGTCAGGACTCATCCCATTTACCTTTCTTGACACTGTGCTGGGTAAGTTAGATGTGATTTCTCTGTACGGGCTTTGCACATTTGAATCTGATTTTATACACAGTGAGCTGCTTACTCATCCGTTCCCACCATACTCTAAGCTCCTTGTTGTCTTCATCTCGAATTACCAGTGCTTTGCACACTGCTTGCATGTTCTAAGTAATCAGCACAATATCCACATGTTGCATGAACATGCTCTCTATAGTGGGAAGTCTAAAAGGAGAGATTTTGGGCCAAGGGATATGGGTTCTGAGGGTAGGCAAGGAACTACATGGACTGACTATGCAGTAAGTATTCACATGTGGCATCATAGAAGGCAGCTGGTTCCAAGGTCTATTCCTAAGGACCGATTGTTCTTTGAAGGTATTATTTTATACCTGTTCCCAAATAGATAACCTGAATGATTGTATCTTTTTTTCATTGCACTATAAGAAGCAATGTGGTTGATTTTCTGCAAATAGGCATTTTCAATCTTACATTCCAAATTCTTAAACTTCTCTAAAATAACATATCTGGGTTAGGCAGTTTTGGCATCCATTCTTATGAGCTAGTGCTTCAATTTCAACTGTCCATTTTCTTTCATTATTTTAGTTTGTTTGTAGAGTTGTAGGTAAAGAAGGTCCATGTAGAGGGGTCATTTTTCTGACTCCTTGCCCCAGGTGGGACAGCTGTGTTAGCAAGATGGTTGGCTAGAGTCTTGCAGCAGGAGGCAATGAAAGCTTGACAATCTGTCAGTCTGTGTTTTGAAACAAATGGCAGGTTTAGAAGTCCGGATAGTAAAAGTGTAATTACTAACTCCTTGTTGCTTTGCTTTGATTCTGTATGGCACAGATATTATTTGAAACCCTGGTGACTGTAAATTGGTGCAAGGAAGAAATCTGTAGTCACTTATCATGTACATTCTAAAATGTGTGCATGTCTATATACTGATTCTCCGTAAAAAATTAGTTTCTCCTGTTCCTTCCAAGTAGAAAAAGAAACTAAGAATAAGCCAATCTATAGATTCTTTCTGTCTACCACATAGTATAAAGATATGTGAGACATATGGTTGATTAAAAATGCTACTAATAATATCTGCACTATTTTGAGAAAAAGTAAAACGAAAATGAAAAATGATTTATACCAATATGGCACAGTAACAAAATTAAGATCTAAAAAATTCATTTGCACAATTTCTAATATCTTGGCTATAGTTTGATTTTGGATGAGTCACCTTTATATTAAATATGTAATTCAATAAATATATTAAAAATATTAAATACATGCAATCATTTGCTTTTTATATCTTTAAAACAAATTTATCAAGCATATCTGTAGTAATATTTCTGTTAATCAGTTTGGCTCTGAACACACTAAAAAACTGTGTGTGTGTGTGTGTGTGTGTGTGTGTGTAATCTTTACATAAGATAAGTAGAATTTAAGGCCTGCAGAGCAGAATGTGAACTTTGCAATTGCATTTTAGAGTTGACTTGTTCAAGCCTATACTATTTTATTATTTTATTGG
Organism: Glis glis; assembly: GCA_004027185.1. NCBI lineage: Eukaryota > Metazoa > Chordata > Mammalia > Rodentia > Gliridae > Glis > Glis glis. The sequence continues at coordinate 7,168 of PVJS01015934.1, forward strand.
TTTGTATTCATGCAGTGTAATGGGTGTTTTCTGTGAGGTACCCAGATTGAAATGAATATTGAAGTTTGTATTTCTTTTTATGAAAAAGACAACTTTTTTTTTTTTTAGTATGGCCCAAACCACAGCAGTCTTTTTAGGAAAAAGTAAAGTAATCAAACATTCTCTAAAAGGTACATTTCAAGCCTATCATTACAATAGCACTGGAATGGAGGTTGAGAGTTGCTCCCTGAAGAAGTGATTTCTAGAGTTTTGATGTGAGCGTCTCACACATAGAAAAGTGGCATAATTGCTTTCCTATCATTTTTCCCTCCTCCTGCCCTATATTTCTCTTCCTTCTGTGAAATTCAGCAACTTAAAAGAAAACTGTAAAAAGTAAAATTAAACTCTATTTTCCTTAACTTGCATTAATTTGATTTCTAAGTAACTATATGTAGTATATGAATTCCAGTGTATGCTTTTGCATTCATAAAATCTAAAGGTGTGATTTGTATACATATTTCCAACATATTGATGTATTTGTAATGTTTATTTATTTACATGATATGCTATTTTGTAGTGCTGCTTTAAGTTCATTAAGCAGAAAGTACAGAAAGTTCCTATATACCCCTATTTCCACATGTCTACAGTATCCTCCACCATCAACATTCCACACTAGAATTGTTCATTTGCTAAAATTGTTGAATTTTCACTTTAAGTCCATGGTTTACATTAGGGTTCACTTTTGATCTTGTACATCCTAGAGTTTTGACAAATGTAAAATGACATGTATCCACCATTATAGTGTCATATAGAATACTTTCACCACTCTAAAAATACCCTGATCTCTGATTCATCCCTTGAAATGTTTAAAAAACAGTGCGTATATGCGTATTTGTGTATTTTAGTTATATCCCTGTATATGTGTATTTTAGTTATATCCCTGTTCTTTGGCATATGGATTAGTTTCAACATTTTAAAAATTATAGATAGCATTCTTTGGAAAAATTGACCTATTCTTTGCTTTTCAATAATTGGATTAAAATATAGGAGAACATTTATAATACTTATTTCCCTCATCCAATAAGCAATTGTCTATGACTAGAATTGTAGAGGTAAAGTACAATTCCTACTTACGGTGTTGAGTATGAAGGATGAGGGTAAGGGTATAGATATGTAAGCTAAAAAATAAATACATAATGCAGAATGCTAAGTTGCATAGCAGATATGAAATGTGCTTTTAGTCCCCAGAGGGGAAGTGTGATAGCAAAGGAAAAAAAGGAGCATTTTAATCTTAATCTTATGATTATTGCTGATAAAACATTATTATTATTTCTGGGCATATCTATGAAGATGATTCTAGATGAGATTAGTATTTGAATTGGTAGACTAAATAAATATCACCTGCTTTGATTGGAATGTGGTTTGTTCCCTAAGTGCTCATGTGTTGAAGACTTGGTTCTTAGTGTGGCAGTACTGAAGTGGTGGGACCTTCAAGAGGTGGGGCCTAATGGGAGGTCTTCTGGACATGGGACATTGATCTCCTGTTTTGGGGCATTAGAGCTCCTCTTTCTCAGGCCTCAGACTCCTGGGCTTAAATGAGTGGCCCACCAGTTTCTGTTAGCCTTGGACTGAGAATTACAACATTAGCTCCTCTAGTTCTCAGGCCTTTGGACTTGAACTCAGACTAAATTATACCACTATCTTCCAGGGTTCTCTATTTTGCAGACAAAATATTATGGGAATATAAGCTAATTCCCATGATAAATCCTCTCATATATCACATATATCTTATTAGTTTTGCTCCTCTGAAAAACTCTAATACATGGGGAAATAATAGTGAAAATTGTAGGAATGAATTTGGATTCATAGGCTGGCCCAGACTATAAGAGGTCCTATGACACCAAAGGAAACCTGAGCTTTTGGACAATAAGGCCCAGCAGAGTCTACCAGAACTTTCTGTGATAATCTGGGTACAACCAGGCACGTGGTGTGAATGACAACAGCAATATGTAATCCAGTAGTTCACAAACTCTGGTATGATTTGGAGAACTAACCAATTGCTTGGGGGCAAGGCTTGTTGAAATAAGACGGAGTCTAGACCTCTGGATTTTTGCCAGGTTTTCCTGGTGATGCTGATAGATGTCAAAGGTTGAGAATCACTAATGAAAGGCATATACAAAAGCCACAGTGTGGCTTACTTTTAGCAGCAAAAAAACATCCTTTCAGAAGGAAAATCATAACAAGAAGATAATTGAAGTATTTTAAAAAGCCTTTATAATAATACCAAAATATTTCTAGACCCTGCTTTTCTCATCTCTTTTTATATATTAAGACTAGTTGTAATTTAAACCCTTCATGTTTTGGTTTCCTTACTTGGACCTTTTTCATAGTCTTGTGAGATACATACATATCCTTTTTTTTCCTCTTATACTTGTGCCTGGCATATATAAGGTTCTGCAAATTTCACTGTTTACTATTCTCCCACCTTTATGGCAACTGTCATCAAATTCATTTTCTCTTATCCTCCCCCCCTGCCCACCACACTTTTTCTCCAAATAGTTTTCTAAGGGTTTTGAATTTTTCATCCCCCACCTGTCACTTTTTGGGTTGATTCTAGTCTTTGTTTTGTTTTATTTGTTTTGTTTTCCTGCCAGCTGCTACTGATCTGTCCTGTGTAAATCTTAGAAGCCCCTCTGGCTTCTCCTAACCTTTTAGCTTCAATAGTTAGCCTTCTTTAACACCACGTGGGCTGGAATTTGCCTGAGTTTCAAAGATTCTTTCTTTTAAAGAGGAGAATCAAAGAAGTCTTTAATTGATTTTTTTCTTTTACCTAAAGCTGTATCAAAGGAATCTTTGACATTGAGCAACTCACTCAGATTCCTTTCTCTGACAGAATTTCTGATGATTCACAATCTCCATGGTGGTCTTTACCACCCAATTTCTATTATGTAGTTCTATTTTAATGCCTCTGGCATGAACCCAAACTTTTAATATTGCCCAGGTTGATGCTGATGTTTAGTCTAGAGTGATATTGTTAATGATTATAATAATTAATATTTGTTTTATGTTTATTATATACAAACACCATATTAAGCCCTTTACATGTACTTACCCATGCAAAGAACACTACACTGCCTCAAGTCTTTCTCAAAGGTTACTTATTTAATCCTTCAAACTGCTCAATGTGATAGGTTCTTGTTTGGTAAAAGAGGTCAGACAACTCACAAGCTCACAAGAGTGACCAAAAGAGAAAGAACGGGGACCTGGACCAAGATCTGGGCTCTCACCCACCAATTTTGACAACCTCTCACATTCACTTTAAGTATCTTACTTTATGCAAAGTGTGTGAATAAGAATTGAAAGTGAATAAAAATTGAATAATAATAAATTTATAACCACTCCATTTAGTATGTTATTATCCCTATTTCAGAGTTGAGGAAAACTGACTGAATCTTGAGATTAAGTTATTTGGCCAGTTCTGTTGCCAGACATCTGTAGGACATCAACACTACCCTGAGTTATTTGCACCTCACGTTCCCAATGTCTCAGGTGAAGTATTTCATCAAAAACATGCATCAGCTCAAGGTTACCTACATCTCAGTGATCCATACTATTCTCACAGTTGCCTAACCCAGAGCCTGGGGGATCATCTTTAATATATTGTTCTCTTCTGTAACTCAAACCCAATTATTGTAAACCTCTGATGACCATCCAAATTCATCCAATGCTCTTCATTTTCACTCCACTATTTTTGTTCAGATCACTATCCTCTCTTGACTGGATTATTGCAAGCCTCCTAATGGGTATCCTAAATCTAATCTTGAATTATTTTGATCTATTTATCAATCAGTACCAATAGTGAATTTTAACATATGTAAATCTAATTATTAAATGCTCAAATAACTTATGGTTTATGAGTCTCATCATTGTACGGTCACTGACCTTTCCTTGCTTAGCTCTCACCACTTTCCCACCCCACATTCTACATTCCAGCAATACTGAGTTGTCTTCAGTTCCCCAAAGTCATTCCACATTCCTTGTCTGGGATTTTATACACATTGTTCTCTTGGCCTCAGAACACTCTTATTCATCTTCTATCTTTCACTTAGCTAAACTCTTTCTCCTTTAGACATCAGCTTAGAAAACTCTTCTGGTGCCGGGCGTGGTGGCGAACGCTTGTAATCCCAGTACTTGGGAGGCACAGACCGGAGGATCTGGGTTCGCGGCCAGTCTCAGCTACTTAGTGAGGCCCTGCACAACTTTGTGAGACCCGGTTTCAAAATAAAGTATAAAAAATAGGGCTGGGGGTGTAGCTCAGGGATTGAACCTGGGTTCAATCCCTGGTACAGAAAAAAAAAAAAAACTTCCTTCTGGGAAATTATGCTGGACATCCTGGATAATAGTGGGTAATTTTTTCCAAGTGCTATTCCCTGTTTCCAAGATTCCCCTAAAATAATCACATGCTGCCTTGATTTCTGCTATAGACTGAATGTTTGTGTTTCCCATAAATTTATATGTTGAAACTTAATTCTCAATGTGATGTCATTACATCACACTTTGGGATGACTTTGGGAAGTGATGGAGTAGTGAGGGTGGAGTCCACATGAATGAGATTAGTGCTATATAAGAGACCCCAGAGATCTCCCTTGTTCCTTCCACTATGTGGAGACAAGAAAGAAGACAGCCCTCTATGAACCAAAAAGTAGGTCCTCATCAGACCGAGTCTGCTATCATCCTGACCTAGGATTTGCTGGCCTCTGAAATTGTGAGAAGTAATTCCTGTTGTTTATAAGCTACCTAGCCCAAATAGACTCAAACATGCAGATTGATGTCTTTCAACATTTTTAGAAAACTTTAAATACAATTTTTAGCCAGTGTCTTTAAAAATACTGATTCCACTCCATTTTATTTGTCCTCTTTTCATGACCCTACGACTAATTAATGTATATTATAACTCGTTACTATGTCATCTCTCTTTCCCTCTCCAGTATTTTTCATGCTTTTCCTCTGCTTCATCTTAATTTTCACTTCATAAGTATCTGCTCTGTTTTTAAGCCTATCTGCCAACTTCTTAATTTTAATTGTTATATTTTGTAGTGTTAAATTTCTGTTTTTTCTTTTGAAGTTGTCATCTTTATGGTTTCTATTTTTTTGCCTAAAATTTGAATTTTTTATTGTGTTGATGAGTTTAGTTATTTTAAAATCCATGTCTAGCCGGATGTGGTGGCACACGCTTGTAATCCCAGTAGTTGGGAGGCTGAGACAAGGAGGATCACAGGTTTGAGGATCTTTTCAGCAAGTAGTGAGACTCATCAACCTAGCAAGACCTTGTTTCAAAATAAAAAAAAAATAGGGCTGAGAGTGTGACTCAGAGGTAGAATGCCCCTCTGTTCCATCCCCAGTACCACACACACACACAAAAGTTAAGATCCATGTCTGATAATTCTCAAATCTGTAGCTTTTTTTTTTTTGGTGCTGGGGATTAGAGGGGTATTCTACCTCCAAGCTATACCCCCAGACCTATTTTTTATTCTTTATTTTGAAACAGGGTTCACTAAATTGCAGGGGGCCTCAGTAAGTAGCTGAGGCTGGCCGCGAACCTTCTTGTGATCTTCTGGTCTCAGCCTCCCAAGTACAGGGATAACAAGTATGCACCACCATGCCCGGCTAAATCTGTAGCTTTTAGTAAGTCTGTTTTTATGCTCTGCTGATTCCACTACTTCTTGTTCATGTTGTCTTGATTCTCATTTTCCAAGTTAAAAAAATTGTTTATTGGACATTGTATTAGGAAAAGTGTAAACAATTTAAGTCCTATTATGATATTATTTTCTTTCAGAGAAGACTGTTTCATTAAGATTGAAAGTTGGATTATAGTCTGTGTAAGGAGTATGTTACTTCCCATTCACTGTAATCCCTTTCTAGTTAGAATACAATCATATTAGGTCTCCATCCCTTAATGGAGTCTGGCTTCCAACCTTGAGGCTTTCAAAAGTACTGCTTAAAATCTAATCTATCTCTTCTGACTTTGGCAAATGCCCTCAGGAGTCAAACAACCACTATCGATGGACTTACTTTTCTGAATATGTCTATATAGATGTTGTCTATATAATCCTTTAATATTAGTTCTCCCATGCATTAAAGTAGATAACTTTAATATATTTTATATTTTAGACTCTTCTAGTTGACTTAAAAGGGAAATTCGATCTTAATTCATATACCATTACTGGGTGGGGAAGTTCAATTTTCCTTTTTCTTTTCCAAAAAGATAGTTCTTAAAGCATTGTGGAGGATAGATTGGAAGAGGAGAGGGCCATATAGTTTCCACCAAATTATTTTCAAGGTGGTAATTGACACTTCTACTATGAATGACTATATGAGAGCTCCAGTTGTTCTTTGAGTATTTCTCTTTAGCACTATTTGTCTGCAGAAAACTTCTTGAAAAATGTCTGGTTTGTAAGGCAGTAAATTCTATCTTCATTATGGGAGCTATACCTTTGATGAGTGGGTGCTTAGGGGGTGTGGCTTGGGGGATGGGGTAAGTAGCTCATATTTTTTAGAATCTATAAAGATACTTACCACTTTTCTGGCCCCAATGCCCACTTGATATGTGTCCTAAGTTAGAACTCCCTGTTCAAAATTTACTTGGAAAATTTTCCTGGGGACATATACTGGAATTAGCTTCAAATATTCGGCTCTTCAATACTGACTTGGTAGAACCCTGTGGCCCTTTACTTTCCTCAGCTCTCTATCCCTGTATCTCTGATCTTGACAACATTTCTATAGTTTGTTGGGAAAGTATTCTTGTTTGGAAAACACTTCCTACCAGTTGTAGCTGGCAATGTTGGATATTCCCACTAATTTTTTCTCATTTGTTATATTTTCTGGGAATTTTTCTTCGCTTTTTCTGGAATTCCTCTTGGTTTTTCCATTTGTTTTAAAAATAAAATATTTGTTAATATTCTTCCATATTGAGGGAGGAGAGGTAAAATTTTTATACTTAGCATAATTTTGTGGTTAGAGAATTTTGTACTTAGCATACTGTAATGCTCCATAAATTGCAATGTTATCATTGATGTATTTCAAAATAAGTATTTTAATAATTTTGATTATTTCTTTTTACTGTCATCAAGCAAGTAACACTCCATGAGGATCTAGAAAGCATAATTGCTTGGATTTACATTTACAACCCCCTTTCTTTTCTTTAGTATTTTATCCCAAGAGTCTAAAAAAATCAGAAATTCACTGTTCATATTAGTAAAATTGTTGTCATTTTATAAAATAATATTTTCATCTTCAGCCTTTTTCATTTTTAAATCTGTTTATTTTTATTGATATTTTATTTTATAATTCTTACAGTTTCTTATTTGATCATTATGAGAATTGCTCGATTTTGAAATACTCTTTTGTTTTTGAAGAGAAGAAAATCATTTCTATTCTTTTTATGTTACCAATTCTCTTCCATTTGAATTTTTCCTTTTTTTTATTTTCAGGAGTACTGGGGATTGAACCTAGGGGCATTCTACCTCCAAGCTACATGCCCAGCTCTATTTTTTATTCTTTATTTTGAAACGGTCTCACTAAGTTGCTGAGGACCTCACTAAGTAGCTAAGGCTGGCTGGGAACACAGATCCTCCGGTCTCAGCCTCCCAAGTACTGGGCTTACAAGTGTGCACCACCATACCCAGCTCCATTTGAATTTTTGTAAATTTTTCTTCAGGCTTTTTTATTGTCTAAGGGCAAAAGAAACGTATTATTCTTATTATCCATAATTTTAATATTATGGATTATTTCTTTTTAGTATATTATTAGTCTAACATCTAGGGTGGGCCAGCAAAAGCTTGGGCATTGAACTAAAAACAGTTATTTAAAGGTATAACGTGGTGGCGCATGCTTGTAGTCCCAGTACTTGGGAGGCTGGGAGGATGCGGGTTCGTGGCCAGCCTCAGCTACTTAGTGAGGCCCTCTGAAACTTTGTGAGACCCAGTTTCAAAATAAAGTATAAAAAATAGGGCCGGGGGTGTAGCTCGGAGGTAGAACATCCCTGGGTTCAATCCCCGGTACTGCACAAAAAATAAAATAAAAAATAAAATAAAATAAAATAAAATAAAATAAAATAAAATAAAGGTATAACATTGGACACTAGGGATACAATTGTATATAAGACAGACATAGTGCTCGTCTCTATAAATCCTAGTAGTGGAGAGGGAAAACATCATGTAAGTAATAGGAATCAAGTGAGATGAGTTTTACGGCAAGATAATTTACGGTTTATTAGAATATAACTTAATCTAGAGGTAAGGAAGATGTTCTAGAGATTTTATGATACACGAAGATTGTGATGAACAGATAAGCATTATTTTCTTAATTGAATATATCAATTACCAATAGGTAGAATCTTCTGTTTATGTTTTCTATTTTATCAGATACTTTTCACAACTCTTATTTTTCATATTTTAGTTCTGTGCTTCTTTAAGAGACATAACTACTTTACAGATTCCAAGACACAGAACACACATGCCTCATTTTCCCAGATTATTTTTTCTGTAAAATACAAAGTTAACTACATGAGTTTATTTTAAAAGCAAGAATGTAATTTCAGAGAGTTCTAGTTCTTTTTTTGTAAAAAGGCTTGGCTGAACACATCCACTATCTTCTGGCATCATTTCAGAAGAAAAATCTGAGAAGCACCAGTTTTATAATGCGCTTGTATTTTCAGTTTCACTTTATCTTCAGTGTTATTTATTTATTAAGTTTCAGTTAGATTGAATAGATTTTTCTGATCTATTACAGCTCATAGTTATCCGATTAAAAATAACGTGCCATGAATAATAATCTTCAGTGTCTGTGATTTTTGTTTTGTTGTATCCATCCAGTTCCTACCTCCTTGAAGTTTTTAGTTGTTCTGTGGCACTTTAGGTTATATTCTGGCTTCACTGTTTATTCCTTTCTATTATTGTTTTAAATTTTTCATTTCTCTCCTTCCCTCTCCCTCTCCCAGGCTGGGGATTGAACCCTGGACGTCACTCATTCCAGAAAAATGCTATACCACAAAGCTATATCACTGGCCCTCATTTTTCTCATTTGTAAATCTTCACATGCTGTCAGACAATCTTGTGAATGTGGAGGTGTTTGGTTTCATGTCAGATTTATATTTTGGTGTCACTTTCCAATGGGATATATATTTTTTAAAAAAGACATTTATTGTTCCCAAATTCTAATTTCCTGTAGTCTTTTTGTTGTGTGTGTGTGTGTGTGTGTGTGTGTGTGTATGTGCGTGTGTTTATGTGTAGTTTCCCTTTTATCTCAGATGATTTTACTGGTTTTCATTGTTTTTGGTAGGTGAGTATGGTATTTATGTTGATCCTTACTGTCGTTTTCTGGTTTGTATTTTACCTAACTTGTTCTACTCTACTTAAATCTAGTCTTCAATTTCATATAAATTCTGTTTCTCTCTAGTATAAAAGTATCATATTGGAAGTATCATATTGGGATGATCACCTCCCCAAGTCAGCAGTCATGGAATGTGTAAGGTTCAGACTAAACACACTAACTCTTGAATGATTTCTAAACTCAGTTTAATTTTTGACTTCTTAAGGAAGTCAAGGTTGGCTACTAGTATAATATAGTAAGGATTGGTTATTCTATGATCCTAATGGATTTATATTTCTAGAAACTCTATGGTAAATACTAGTGTTCAACAATTTTCAAAACCCAAACTTGTACTGTATACTTGAAGTCAAGGCTGGCTTAAGTTTCCTTCTTTAGTATTAGGTTTTTCAATTCTGTTTCTATCTGGAGGTAGCTTGGAAGTGTTGCTTAAGTCTGAATGGATGTTTGCCTTCCTGAGATCCACAGGTGGCCCCACAACCATAGATTAGGCAGTCCAGATTAGAGGATTAAAACTGGATTTAATAATTTTTAATAAAATTATTAAATTAATCTAACCTGTTTTTTCTACTTGGGGTGAAGTCAAGACCTTGAAGATCTTGAGACTCAGAGGTAACTTGTACTCTTGGTGGAGTGGTAAGGAGAAGGAATTTGGTTCAACTGTTAAGAATAATAATCGGTCATACAATGCTTTGAAAGGAATTTTTGATGTGGTTTGGTCCAACATCCTCCTGTTAGAAGTAAGATATTGTCTATACTTAGCAAGTTTGAGAGACTTACAGTTGAGGGACTTATTCAAGGAAACTAAATTGATGACAGATTTAAAATTAGGTTGAAGCTGGGTGTGATGGCACATGCCTGTAATCACAGTACCTGGGAGGCTGAGAGAGGAGGATGGCAGGTTCAAGACCCAGCAGCATGTGGTAACTTAGTGAGATGCTGTTTCAAAATTTTACAAAGTAAAATAGACCCGGGCGTTGTGGCGCGCACCCTTGTAATCCTAGTACTTGGGAGGCTGAAAGAGGAGGATCGCAGGTTCACAGCCAGGCTCAGCTACTTAGTGAGGTCCTTTGCAATTTAGTGAGACCCTGTTTCAAAATAAAAGAATAAAATAGGGCTGGGGAAGTCGCTCAGAAGTAGAATGCCCCTGGATTCAATCCTTCTCTCTCTCTGTCTTTCTCTCTCTCCTCTCTCTCTCTCTCTCTCTCTCTCACACACACACACACACACACACATGGTTCAAGGTTTCTAGATCCTAGAATGGTTTTTGTACAGTTAAATCTGAACTTCTGCTCAAAGTCGTAATGGCAAGAATGTCAGCACATTCTGATAACTTGTTTTTTGGAATCACAGTATTCATTCACTAGAATTTGATTCCATTTATTCTCTACCTCTCTGGAGTAGTCTACACTTTTATTGTCCCTTGGAGTTTCTGCAGATACATCAGTCCCCTCTTATCCACAGAGAATGGATTCCAAGACCTCCAGTGGACCATCAATAGTATTGAATTCTATATATACTATCTTTTTTTCTGATTCATACAGATCTATGATAAGATTTAATTTATAAATGTGGCATAGTAGAGATTAAAAACAACTAATAATAAAATATTATGATGAAATTATACTGTTATAAGTTATTTGAATGTGATCTTTCAAAGTATCAATTTCTGGTTGCACTATAGTAACATTTTCAAGCTACAGTTGACTGTGGGTAATTAAAACAATGGAAAGTGAAATGTGGATAAGGGAGAACTATTGTAGTTAAAATAACTTATATTGAACTAAAATAGAAAGAGAAAGGAGAGAGAGAGAAGAGAGAGATATGAACTCCTAATTGTTTTTATTAAAAGGTCTTTTTCAATATTGTTAATGGGCAAGATCAATTTTTATACTCAATGTGTTAATATTTAGTTTTTTCACATGAAATTCTATAAAAAATTCTGTGTATTTTGTGATTCATTTCATTCTATTAATACTGTGCTTTGGAGATTTAACATTCTTCTTTATGGTGATATTATAAATTATTTTATAAAAATTAATTTCTTTTAAAGTTCTTCCTAAAATTAAAGGGAAAAAATCACCCAAGTAAAAACTTACTTTTTTGTGAATAGTGAAATGATTGGATCATGAGGGCTCTGACCACATCAGTGGATTAATCCACTTGGTGGATTAAATTTGAATGGACTAAATGGGAGGTGGTAAGAATTGTAGGTAGGTGAACTATGGCTGGAGGATGTAGGTCACTGGGGATGTGGCCTTGGGTACTGTGTCTGTCCATGGCCCTTCCCATCCTCTGCTTCCCTGCTGCCATGAGCTCAGCAGCTTTCCTCTGCCATGCATTCCACCACGATGTTTCTGCCTTGGAGCCAGCCAACCATGGACTGTTGCTGAAAGAGCCCAAATAAACCTTTTCTCCTCTAAGTTGTTGTCAGTTTTGGTCACAGCAACAAAAAGATGACTAACAAGCTTTTTTTTTTTTTGGAAATAACAATTCATTAATATTATCTCATTGTTAGAGTAGGACAGTTTTATTTTAGAAGAACTTACTGTCTAATTGGTCAATGAGTTCTAAAATAATCATGAAAATATACATAATTCTTGTTCCTCTTAAACCTCTACTTGGTATTTTTTCAAAATAATACTAATTTGAAATTTAAAAAATTAACCCATGAAGACCACTTATTTATTGATGAAGAAAATAAAATACAAATTTAATCTAATATATATTTACTAGGCATTATTACAATTCTGGAGTATGTGGAGGTATAAAAAAGATATGCAAGGCAAATGACCAGTTCTCAATTTACAAAAATGGACCCCCCAATACACAGTTGCATTTTCTGTCTTTCTTATTCATCAAGTTATATTACAATTTGGTTATATAATTTCTAGTTATATTGGATTTCATATGTTAGCTTCAATATACTATATTATAGTGAAACTTTATGCCTTTCCTTATAATGCTTCGTGTCATCACTTCTGTTCTTTTTTC